>PVJN01021526.1:0-37621 GCA_004026805.1 Lasiurus borealis
TCTCTCTCTCTCTCTCTCTCTCTCTCTCTCTCTCTCTCTCTCTCTCTCTCTCTCCTGATCAAATAACATGTATTATATTCCTTAGACAAAGAAGGCCAGTTGCCAACAAGGATATCAATCATTTTGCTGCAGAAGGGCACAGTGTACATGTGTCCTTGAACCTGCTGATGTATCTTAGCCTAGGTGCAGAGTGGCCTTGGACATTTTGGAATATTGACAACAAGGCCTCTGTCCTTTAATTTCCCTTGACTATCAGACACCTCTGATGTAGTTCCCACAAGGGGCATGAAGGAGGAAGCCAATTGATAATTCTTTCTTCCTCTACTGAAATCAATAAAAACATGTCTTACACACACACACACACACACACACACAACACACACACACACACACACACACATACACACACAACACACACACACACACACACACTAAGGTATCACTTCACACCTGCCAGAATGGTTGCCATCAATAAATCAACAAACAAGTGCTGGTAAGGATGTGGAGAAAAGGGAACGCTACTGCACTGCTGGTGGGAATGCAGATTGGTGCAAACACTGTGGAGAACATTATGGAGTGTCCTCAAAAAATTGAAAATGGCACTACCTTCTGACCCAGTGATTCCACTTCTGCATATATATCCAGAGAAATTCAGAAGACTAATTTGAAAACATATATACATCTATATGTTCATTGCAGTATTATTTTCAATAACTGAGATATGGAAGCAACACAAGTGCCCATCAATAGACATGTGGATGAAAATGTGGTGGTACATTTATAAAATGGGATATTAGCCATAAAAAAGAACAAATCTTACCATTTGTGACAGCATGGATTGACCTACAGGGTATCACACTAAGAGAAATAAATCAGTCAGAGAAAGAGAAATAACATATGATTTCACTTTAGGTGAAATCTAAATGATCAAACAAAAGAGAAACAGACTCATGGTTACAGGGAACAGACATGGTTGCCAGAAGAGAAAAGGTTTGGGGCACTGGATGAAAAAGTAAAGGGATTAAAACTACAAATTGGTAGTGACAGAATACTGCAGTCACATGGATTATAGTCAATAGTATTTTAATAATTATGTGTGTTGCCAAGTGGATACTGGAAATATTAGGAGAATACTTTATAAAAAGTATGTGATTGCCTCAGAATGTCATATACCCATGTTTCCTTTTTATCGCTGGATCTCTCCTGCATGCAGAGTCTCTGACTCTCCTATGTATTAAATTTGGTTATTTTTTCTTGCTAATCTGTCTCCTGTCTATTTTATAAAGTTTTGACTTTATTGACACTCTCATGAAAAATCTACACAAATACCACATATAAACTCACGGAGGAATCTGTACTCCCTCTTTTTGTCATCACCAACAATGGTCTGTGCTCATTCTGTTCTAGCATTCCTTTTGCTGTTTTCTTGAGATCTTTTATTCATACAGGCCATGTCTTTGCAAGTCAATGTTTGGGTTCATTCTTCTTTGCATAATCCAAAGAATCTAAAATCATGCCAAAGCCAGTTGTCTTGCCATCACTAATATGGGTTCTAAATCCAAATACAAAGATGACATCTGGTATGGCATTGTACATTTTTACTAGTTTTTCCCCAGATTTTTCTTAGGTACTGTTGCTTTCCCATGATGAAGGACATCAATGACCATTTGTTTCACTGAAGTAGTCTGTTGGTCATGAACTTCCTGATCTGGATAGTTACTGTGTCATTCATGAGGATAGCCTATCCCCAAGTAGCCAGGGAGAAAAAACCTGTCTCATGTCTATTTTATTGTGTTGTACACTTGACATTTTATAATGTTATTTGTCAATAATGCCTCTAAAGTATTTTAAGTTAAATTAATTATATACATATTCTTTGATTCATCATCACAGTTTGAAATCTAGTTTACAGAAATAACAACCTTAATATTTATATACAAAGATGTTCACTGGCCAGGCTGTGGTAGCTCAGTGCTTGAACCAAACGTCACGGTTCAATTCCTGCTCAGGATATATGGCTGGGTTTCAGGCTCAATCCCTGCTGGAGGACATGCAGGAGGCAGCTGATCAATGTGTCTCTCTCATCAATGATGTCTCTCCTTTCTAAAATCAATAAAAATAAATATTTTTAGAAAAAAAAGATGTTCACTGTACCAACAAAATAACAAAATAATGGAAACATAAATGCCCATTAAATAGACTAATAATTAATAAGATTAATAAATGTTATAGTCATCTTTTTCATGAAATCAACTTGTAGAACTTAGAAAACATTTTGTGTTAAATCATTAAATTATTGCTTTTAATTGGAAACCAATATTACTGGCATTATGCATGTGTCTACTATCTACCAGTGAGTATAACTTTGGGGAAAAATTGAAGAAGACACAAATCATATATAGTGTGGTTAATGGTGTATAGCTTTGCTTTCATCCCATACTGTAAAGACTTTGTATTTATTAAATGAATACATATAGGTGGCTCTTGTTTGTTATACTTATGATCACAACACTTTAATGGCAAAGTTGAGCAATAAATCCCAGCTGCCTGGCTCCAAAGACCCTGCTTTTAACTACTCACTAAACTGCCTTATCTGGAGCACCATATACAATACCAACTAATCATCTTGGAATTTATTTTATTTAGTTCTTCACCTATCATAGCCGGCACAACTATATAGTCCAGATTCCATGCTTGAGTCCAGAGTACCTTTTGTTTCACATTTCAGGCCTTCTTTATTCTCTCAGAGATCTAGCTACAAGAATGAAAGAACAAAGAACTAATTACAGAGGTGTAAGAGAAATCACTGTTAATTGTGGTTCCTTTAAAATTACAACTTTGTTTGGGCATGTAATTAAGCCTATTACTTTGAAAATACTACTGAAATTTTCAGTAAGCAACCACCCCTCTGGCCCCTTTGCTTGGCTTCTCTGACACTGTTTGAAACTTGTTTTGAAAACAATAGCCTCTTTGTTGCAGAGACACCGGTAAAAAAAATCCTCGAGCTCATAGGTGACAGGATCCCTTCCTAATAAATCCCAGAATGACCCCACCCCACCCTCCAGAAGTTCTTAGGCTGTAAAGGTTCTCACGTATATGCCTGTTACAACCAAGTCCTTTTAGTCCTATTCTTGTCTCCCTCTTCTACCTCCTCTGCAATTTCTTCTTCCTTAAGGCATTTTATTTAAGTAGAGACTCTAAGTTACATAAAGGAGGCAACGAATATTTTCTTGCCTATACAACTAAAGGAATCCTCTTGAAATGGGTTGAGATAGGATTAATAAAAAAGAAAGAAAATAAATCTTCCTGCCAAAAAAAGCAAAAAATTGTTGTTAATAGTGCCCAGAATTAATTAGATGGGCAATTACATTACTAATTTTTTCCCTTATCTCCAGCAGCTTTGAGAAGACTTACCAGACATATTTTCTGGCAGAGATTTCTTTTATGGAAAATTTTACTTTACCTAGGCAAAGCCCATGACAGCAATTTAAAACACATGTAAGATTAAAGGGGTGCCAATTTTTTCTAAGCATATTTTAAAATTGTCTGGTCTTCTCCATTCCTTTTTATAATATATTAGTCCAGAAGCTTGGGAACCATGCATGCTTACTCACTGAAATCTAAAAATGTTTTTGTTTTTGGAGCTCTGCATAAAACTCTACCACCGATATATGAATTACTTAAGATTGATGTTGGGCTTACGTGTGATTTTGGAGAATTTACTCTGTAGCAACATATAAGCCTTATCCATATCTATATACAGATAAAAATAGTGACTATATCCTCCCTAAAATATATGGGGTTAATACATACTATAATATCATGATGCTCAATAATGCATACACAATTCTTTCATCTACTAAAATTTTTTGAGGTTTTACCCTGCCCAGAGTGAAATGAAAGAACCAACTTTTTTCTACACTTTATATTACATAATTTTTTCTACTCTTCATATTATCAAGTTATCACTTCCCAGGACTGCAATGAGGTGATAATTTGACTACCAAAAAGCACCCCATCAACTAGCTTGTTCCAGGAAATGGTCAGCCATGAAAAACCCTTCACTCTTAACATATAATAAGTAATCCTCCTCTTTTAAAATGACCCCGAATTGCTTACCCTTTTATGAACAAATGTTCCAGACAACCAATTAGAATCACATGTGAGCTTTTATTCCAATACTGCCGGCAGTATGGGAGAGGATCATGTAATCCACAAAAATCTGCTTTGCAGCCTTCATAAACCAGCTGCTTATATAGGGTAAAAAAAAAAAAAGAATATATGGGGGTTATAGGAATGGGGAAATAGGAATTATAGGTATGGGTAAGTAGGAGGCTGAGGTGGGACTCCATTGTTTGGGCAATAAGATTGTTAATCTTTCCATGAAAATGGACCGCAATCCAAGGTTGACTCCCAGGTCCAAGGTTGACTCCCACATCCTGGGGGTTTACAATTCCCATCCAGGTCAGAATGTCCTTTCTTTAACCAACACAAGGAGAGCATGATTAACAGAGCATGATTAATATTTCCCATAACCATAGCTAGTACCTAATATTCTAGTTTTGCCCCTAATACTTCCCCACTGCTATTTCGATCATCTCGTATTTATGAGATTAGTTTTAGATGAAAAAGCCTCATCCTGATGGACTGCATCTGCTTCTGCCTTGAAAGCCGTTCCCAGGAATGAGGTACACCAAATGCAGGATCATGGGTATATGTTCAATCAACTGAGAATTGTCAGAAAGATTAAAATGGCATATTCCTTTAAATTCCTCACAACCATAGTTATGCTGCAACAGCAAATAATCTATTGCTGTTCGATTTTCTAGAACTGTCTACCTGACCTGGCTCAGCTCTTGATTCATCCCATGTAGAGTCCTCAAAGTGGCATTCAGGGCTACGAGCCAGCCGGGTCACTTCTACCATTACCAGTGTAACAAAAATGATCAAAGCAATATATGCAGCAGGGCTCCACAGCCCAGGTGGAGATCCTCATTGCAGTCAGGTTCCCCAGCCTTCAGAAGGTCTCTTTTGCTTCAGACCCTGTGATGTTTCTGAAGCATAAAGACAGTCAGTCATCCTAAGGAACAGGGCCCCTGGTGCTGTTAGCAGGGATAAATAGCTACCCCCCATATCAGAAACCAACCAGCCAGCAGCTTAGTATGTCCTTTACTATAAGGGAAGGTGAGATTGTGGGAACAATTCATATTGTAGTCATTTGATACTGAAAGACAATAACTAGAACACTCAGTAGCAATCAGACATTTGCCACAGGGAATGACTGCAGTAACCTTTAGTGGAAATATCCCTGCATCCTTTTCTCAGACAATGGGTCCCAACATATAAAGGTCCCTGTATGTGACTCCTCTAAGTCTCTGTGAGCCCCTCTCTTTCCTTCTAGTTGTAGAATTTCCACTCAGCCAGCTTTCTTGTGTTTCTGGATAATGTCTGTTCTGTCTTTTAGTTGTAGTTTTGAAATTGTTGTGTGAGGCAGCAGTTTGGTGTTCACCTATGCCACTATCTTGCTTTCTCCTCTCTTCGTATTTTTAGATTCTTTTTGCTTTTTGCTTTTCCAGTTGAATGTTTTGTATTTCAAATCTTTGACTTGATTCTTGCAATCGTCTAGACTGCTATTAGATCTCTGTGTAATATTTTTATTTCAGTCAGTGTATGCTTAATTTCTAGTTGGTCCCTTTTCATATCCTCAAGGGTCTCACTAAATTTATTGGATTTTTCTAGAAAATTCTTGAAAAACCTTATTACAGTGGTTTAGAATTCTATGTCCAATCATTTGCTTTCCTCCATTTCTGTCATTTGTTACCTGTTTCTTTGTCTTCACATTTTGACTGCTTCCTTGAGTTAATAGAGTATCCTTGTGTGCTAGGTGCTCAGCCTCCCCAGTTACCTGAGGTGGACACTCTTGGTGCATCTCTTTATGGGTTGTGTGCACAGTCTTGTTGTAGTTAAGCCTTGATTGCTGTTGGTATCACTGGGAGGAATTGACCTCCAGGCCAATTGGCTGTGAGGATCAGCAATGTCTATGCTGGGAGAACTTCTGTGCTATAGACACTCCTATGAGACAAGACTTGCAAAAGCCTCTGCTCAACTTGGATGGGGCAGAGTCTCAAGGCAGAACAGACAGCATTGGTTTCCCATCAGCCCTTCCCTAATAGGCCCCTATGTCTCAGTGTCCTGTGGTAATCACTGCAAGCACCTCTGAGAGAAAGCCACCCTCGAGTTCCGCCCACTTAAACAATGCAGTTTCCCCCGAATGGGTCTGAGTCCCCAGAATCTTGCCTGGAACTGGAGTTCAGTGCAGTTAGGAGCTTTTGTCTCCCTCCCATTTGAGAAAGCCAGCCACGTACTCATTTGCCCACCCTCTCCACATGTGCCTTGGTACCTCTGCCTTATGCAGTTCCTCTGAGTCTCAGTGTGTTTTTCCCTTTACTGACAGTCCAGTTTCACCCCGTGTAAGTCTGGGTCTTCAAAGTCTCACTGGAACTGGAGTTCAGCACAGTCAGGAGCTTTTGTCTCCCTCCTGCTTGAGAAAGCCAGTTGCAAACTCAGTTGCCAGTCCTCTCCATGCACACGTCTCAGTATTTCTGCCTCCTGCAGCTCCCCTGAGTCTCAGTGTGCTTTTCTATTTCCTTCTAGTTTTCCACTCAGCCAGCCTTCCTGTGGTTCTGGATGATGTCCATTTTGTCTTTTAGTTGTAGTTTTGAAATTGTTTTGTGAGCCAGCAGTTTAGGTGTTTACCTATGCCGCCATCTTGGTTTCTCTCTTGGAGAATAATATTTAATGTGCCAATAGAAACTGGGACATAGATATTTCTTAATTATTGATTTTTTTCTACAAAAGTTTCTGGAACTCATGAAAGTATAATTTTATCAGCTAAGATAAATCGAAGAGGATAAAGATTGGAAGATTATTAGAATATTACAACATTTAGGATTGTTGTGCATTTTTCTTTGTTGAAATTTATATACTTGTACAGGCAAAGAAATAGTAAGATTGCTACAGAAACAGCATACATTGTATATACGCTTTAATGAGTCATCTACTATAGATGGGTTAAGCTGATTTAAACATTCAAGGACTTCTCTTTTTTCTTCCTTCTTTCATTTCATTTTAAAATTAATATTCATGTAGAAACTCATCTAGGACTGACAGTCTCAATTCTAGTTTGCAATTTATAGCAATAAAGAAAACCTGCTTTTAATGGCACTCAACAATCTTTGGAGACAGGTCCTAACACATGTGCTGCAAATGTTTGTTTCCAAGAGAATAATGATAATGTGCATTAAATTTGTATTTAAAATGGCAGCAGAGTAGGAGGATGCTACACAGACATGCTTCCAGAAACAAGCTGGAATTACAACTGAAATACTGAAAGGCTTCCTGAATAATCAGTGGAAAACTCACAGGAGAGAACCCTGATACCCAAGAACTGAAGGTAGAGATGTTTGGGGACTCATAGTAGGGGCAGAGGCATAAAGGGTTTGGCTGGGCATCCACAGATGGCAAGTGAAAGTCCCAGAGAGATATCTCAGCTGTGGGGGGAGCCACTGAGAACTCTGGGATCTAGTTCCAAAGCTGGGTTCCCCAGCAGGGAGCACCAACTGAAGAGGGTACCTACATAATATCTAGCTTTGAAAAGCAATGGAATGCTGCCTGCCAGGGAATGGGCACCCTCTTAAAGGTCCAATGCACAACATTCCATGTGGAGCCACTCACCTTATGCTCTGGCAGAGAGAGGGTGAAGCTGACTGGAGCTGTGAGAGCAGAACACAGGACTGAGGACTCTGAGGATACAGCTCAGAAGGCAGACACCCCACGTTTCCTGAGCTGAGTCATTACCTCACACAGCATAGGACATCTTTCCCACATAAACATTTTCTGGGGGGAAGACAGTCAACACATCCAGTTGGAAAACACCTTGCTTTGATGCCTCTAAAGAGATTAAAAGTAACAGCCTCCAAGAAGAAGCAACTGCGCCACCTTGTTGAAAAACCTCTTGCTACACCTGAGGATGATTGCCTGGAGGAAATTCAAGTTGGAATCACATTAGTCTGTAGACAGAGGCGGTCTCTGGAGGCTTTGAGTCTTTGCCTGATCCAATTAATCAGGAATAGCCTTTTACACTGTCCTGCACTAGAGATTGAAAAGTGTAGAGGATCTACCTAATACATAGTCACAAACCCAAACAGACATAATGAGTAAACAAAGAAAAAAAAAACCCAAATGAAAGAACTAGCAAATTCTCCAGAAAAAGAGATAAAGGAAGCAGAGACAAGAAGTTTATCTGAAACAGAGTTCAGAGTAATGATGTTAAAAATGCTCAACAGTATGAAAAAAGATATAGTAACTATGAAAAAAGAACAGTCTGAGATAAAGAATAACATAACACAAAAGAACACATTGGAAAGAATACACAGCAGATTAGGGGAAACTGAGGATTGAATCAGTGAATTAGAAGACAGAGGTGAAAATATCACTGAGTTAGATTACCAAAAAGAAAAAACAATTAAAAAATAGGAAGACAGCTTAAGGGAAAAGTGGGACAATGTGAAATGTTATAATATTAGAATAGTAGGTATGCCAGAAGAGGCAGAAAGGAAGAAAGGAATAGAGAAGGTGTTTATAGAAATAATGGCAGAAATCTTCCCTAACCTGATAAAGAAAAAAGCCATACAAATTCAGGAGGCACAGAGAACCCCAAACAAGAAGAATCCAAATGGACCCATGCAAAGACACATCATAATTAAAATGCCAAAAATTAAAGACAAAAAGAGATTCTTAAAGGCATAAAGAGAAAAGAAAACCATTACCTACAAAGAAGTTCCCATAAAGCTCACAACTGATTTCACACCAGACATTCTATAGGCCATAAGGGAATGGCATGAAGCACTCACGGTAATGAAAATCAAGGATCTGAGACCATATCGAACAAGGCTATCATTCAAAATAGATGGTCAAATAAAGAGATTCCCAGACAAAAAAAATGCTAAAGACCTAATCACCACCAAGCAAAAATTACAAGAAATGCTAAAGGGATTGCTAAGAAGAAGAAACAGAGAGCAAAACCTAGCCATACAGAATTAAAATGGCTATTAATAAGTACCTCTCAACAATAATCCTAAATGTAAATGGATTAAATGCTCCAATCAAAAGGTGTAGGGTAGCTGAATGAATAAAAAAAAAACATGACCTAACTATATACTATCTATATGAGACCCACCTCAACACAAAAGACATACACAGGATGAAAGTGAAGGCATGGAAAAAAATTTCCATGCAAATGGAAAGGGAAAAAAAGCTGGAGTAGCAAAACTCATATCTGACAAAATAGACTTTGAAAGCATCATGCTAAGCGAAATAAGCCAGTCAGAGAAAGCTAAATATCATATTATCTCACTCATTTGTGGAATATAATGAACAAAATAAACTGATGAACAAAATTAGAGCCAGAGGGGGGAAAATATTTTAGAATATAATAAAAGTAATCCTGTTATTTACAGATCTTTATTATTTCCTACAACTTTTGTGATATCATACTATGTTTATACAGTTTTGGTAATATTATTATATTTAAAATTCTTTTATTCTTAAAATAAATGTTTATTGCATGTAATATTACTGTATATAAGATCATTTTTCTTGAATAATTGGTGTTTATTGATGTAACATTATCATATTTAAAATCATTTTTCTTGAGATATTAATGTTTATTGCATGTAACGTTATTATATTTAAGACTAGAGGCCTGGTGCATGAAAATTGTGCATGGGAGTTGTCCCTCAGGCCGTCCTGCACCCTCTCCAATCTGGGACCCTCTTCCCTCTCACAATCCAGGGATGCTGGGTCCCAACTGCTTACCTGCCTGCTCTCCTGATTGCCCCTAACCACTTCTGCCTGCCAGCCTGAACACCTCCTAACCACTCCTCTGACTATACCAGCCTGATTGATACCTAATTGTTCCCCTGCCAGTCTGTTTGCCCCTAACTGCCCTTCCCTGCAGGCCCACTTACCCCCAACTTCCCTTCTCTGCTGGCCTGGCCACCCCTGACTCCCCTCCCTTGCAGGCTTGATTACCCCCAACTGCCCTGCCCTACTTGCCTGATTGTCCACAACTGCCCTCCCTTGCAGGCCTGGTTCCTCCCAACTGCCTTCCCCTGCTGGCCATCATGTGGTGGCCATCTTGTGTCCACATGGGGCAGGATCTTTGACCACATGGGGGCAGCTATCTTGTATGTTGGAGTGATGTTCAATCTGCATATTACTCTCTTATTAGATAGGATAGAGGCCTGGTGCATAATTGGGGGCCAGCTGATTTGCCCTGAAGGGTGCCAAGATCAGGGTGGGGGTTCCCTTGGGGTGTGGGGCAGCCTGGGCGAGGGGCTTGTGGTGGTTTGCAGGCTATTCACACCCACTGGCAACCCAAGTAGAGGCCCAGGTATCTGGGATTTATTTATCTTCTGTAATTGAAAGTTTGTAGCCTTGAGTGAAGGCCAGAGCTGCGGGAGCTTGGCTTCCTCCATCGCCGGGGGTAACCATAGCCTCCTGCTCTCTCCAGCTCCGCTGCTGCCATTTTTGTTAGGATTTATTTATCTTCTATAATTAAAACTGTGTAGCCTGGAGTGGAGTCCTGGGCCGGGTGTGCAGAAAGCTTGGCTTCCTCCATCGCCAGGGAGGAAGCTTCCTGCTTGCTCCTTGGCCACAGCCATCTTGGTTGGGTTAATTTGCATACTTACTCCTGATTGGCTAGTGGGCATGGTTTGTGGGTTTAACAGAGTGGTGGTTAATTTACATATTACTTTTTATTAGATAGGTTAGTTTTTCTAAAAATAAAAAAAAAAACCTTAAAAGAAATAATGAATCAATTATCACAAAGATAAGATTTAAATAAAATTGGCCTGCCCAGCCAATATGTCTCATTGGTTGAGCATCAACCTACAAACCAGAAGGTCATCGTTCAATTCCTGGTCAGGGCACATGCCTGCATTGTGGGCTTGTTCCCCAGTGGTGTGCAGCAGGCAGCCGATCCAAGATTCTCTCTCATCATTGATGTGTCTATCTTTATCTCCCTCTTCCTTCCTCTCTAAAATCAATAAAAATGTATTATTTTAAAAAGGAAATTGGCCTGATGGAAAACTATTACCTAATACTATTACATATTTTTTCTTAAATAAACTAAAAAAAAATTTTTTTAATATATATTTTATTGATTTTTTACAGAGAGGAAGGGAGAGGGATAGAAAGTCAGAAACATACATGAGAGAGAGACATCGATCAGCTGCCTCCTGCACACCTACTACTGGGGATGTGCCCGCAACCAAGGTACATGCCCCTGACCGGAATCAAACCTGGGACCTTTCAGTCTGCAGGCCGACGATCTCTCCACTAAGCCAAACCGGTCTCGGCTAAACTAAAATTTTTATTTTGAGTTTGTTTTTAAAAACAAATAAGTGTATTTTAAAAATCAATTTGAAACTTCCCACATCATTAAAGTCAGTTTTATAGAAACCACAACATAAAAAAATTCTTAAAACAACAGAGTAGTACAATAACTTTTTGAAACTTAGAACAACCCCATGGAATTTTCAGGAGTCCATTAGTCACAAAATCCTAAACTGGAACATAAATATTTTTCAAGTATTAAGAATCATTGAACCAAGTGTTTTCATTGACATATGAGAAGCAAAGAAATAATAATGGTAGTATTTTATTGAAGGCTCATATATGTCAAGCATATGCACTCACATAAGCGTTCACCCCTACTCTTGATCTCCTCAATTTTGGTTTATGCTCTTCTTTCCAAAAAATTAAAATCACTTTTTAAAAATTAATTTGAGAGAGAGAGAAACATCAACTTGTTGTTCTATTTATGCATTCACTGATTGCTTCTTGTACATGTCCTGGCTAAAGATAGAACCTGCAACCTTGACCTATGGGTACCACACTCCATCCTGGCCAGGGTGAAAATATCACTTTCTAATATATCACATAACTCACATATTAATTATAGTACAGTATTAGGTTAAGTGATTTACCTACTCTCATGCAGCTGGGATTAGAATCTATACCTAACCTTCGTTGTGGGCACATCCCTAATAGGGGGTGTGCAGGAAGCAACTGATCAATATTTCTCTCTCATTGATGTTTCTAACTCTCTATCCCTCTCCCTTCATCTCTGTAAAAAATGAATAAAATATATTTTTAAAAAAAGAATCTATACCTAGTTGAGCTAATTAATTTAGTCACCAAATATTTGTGCACCTATCATCCACCACAACAGAATTCATCTATAGGCCCAATTGCTCCTTATCTTACAAGGAATATAAAATTTGTAGGGAAGGAGGAAAGGATTCTAAAAATTCTTATTGCCTGAGAGCTTATTTAGAATATGAATGCATATTAGTGAACTATTTTATTTCAATAGTCTATGACTCTCTTTCCTAAGTATACTCAAATAGGTATGGGGGAAATATCACTTGCATAATCAGTTCTTTTACCTAAAAGTGTTGTCATGTTCACAGTTAACTTTGTGATTAGGAACTGGAATTCAGGCACAGTAAAGACACGTTTGGTTTGTGACTCATGCTATACAGATTTTGGGTGGCTTGGTGCCTCTGGCAGTTTAGACCTGTAATGACAAACAATTACTGGAATAATTATTTTTCTCCCTCACTTCTGAATTCCTTCATCAAATGAATAAGTACACTTAAATAGTCTGTTATGTAGGCTGAATATCACAAAAATAGATTTGGGATTTTGCTGTTAACACACCTTTCCCAGAATTTTCATTAAGTGCTCACATTTAATGAATTACATTATGATCCTCATTTCCCCCCTATAATTTAATCCCCAAAATCAACTCTATGGAAGGTGTTTGTATATTAAATTGTTAAAAGCACATTTATTTATTTTCTAATTATTTCTCACTTAAGTTAGCCAAACTTGGTGAGTTTTTGTCTGAGCTTGGGTCATTCACTCCTTTGGTCCCAAAAGATTTATAGAGACTCTATCTCTAAAAGCACTTTAATAGGTTCTATCACACTTTAGAGTCCATGAGGAGTGACAGGGAATCATATAAGCAATGATAACCCAGTATGGAAATGATACTTAAGGGGGAAAAAACACTGCATGATCTAAGAACACAGAATGGTTGAAGAAGGGCATGAAATGACACTCAGCTAAATGAAGTAAGTCAAGACACCATCAAAATGCAAGGAACATTTTTTCAGGGTAAAACAACAGTTTGTGTAAAGGCTAGTAAAGGAGAGGGATAATGGTGTGTAGGAAGAACAAAGTTCAAAACGATTGGAGTGGGGGTGAGGAGGCCTTGGCTATACACAAGAACAGAGAAACCCAAAGGTCAAGAGCTAGGACACCTATGGATTTGTGAGCCAGGTTGAAAATTTTACACCTTATCCTAGGGCAATGAAGAGCCACTCAAGTGTGCAAAGCTGATATGAGATTTTTGGAGAATGAATTGGAGACTGGCATACAAAGCTATGGAGGTTAAAGCAAGAGGAATTGAAGATGGGGTAGGAGTATTATCCAAACTGAGGAGAATAAGTGTGATACTGGAAATGGAGTTGAAGAGTCAAATGATTTTGGTAGAAAGATATGGGGCCATTTCAGACAGAGGAAATATCTTGAAGTCTTGAATTTAAGGCTAGTAATTTCCTTTACCAGATAGAAATTAAGAGAATATTGAGATTAAATGGTGATGGAAAAAAATAAAATAAAATATAGACTGTTGGGATGTGTGGCAAACACTGTTGTCAACATGAAAACATTTGTAACCCTCCTCTCTTTGTCACTTTCTGCTACTGGGCCAGGGAAACCAGGTTCTTATTTTCCTGGACTCTCTTTGATCCAGGAGTAGACATGAGACCCAGTTCTGTTTAATGAACTAATAGGAGCAATCTTCTAGGTAGATTTCTAATAAGGGGAATAAGTGGGGGGAAAAGAAGAAGAAGAAAAAGAAGAGCTTATTGCACTGCCCTTTTTCTCTTCTTGCCTTGCAACAGATGTGAAATTGGGACTTGTGCAGCTCTCTGGCAAGCATGTGGATGAAATGCTTGGAATATTGCTAATGAAGTGGGAGAAGAAGTTTAAAAATTCTGGGTCCCTGATGATATTTTGACCAATTCTGAGTCCAACTGAAGCATCCATCTTACATAAAAACTGTTGTTTGAAATTTTAACTCTGCTGGTTTGGCTTCTGTAAACGCTTGCTTGCTTAAATAGTAAGGAAAATAAGACTACACCCATTCCAGAGAGGCCATAAACTATGCTCCAGACAGAGTTGTCAGTGCTGCCACCAGGCCAGGCCTTGAGATATGTTCTCATAGTCCCTTCCCAGCACACAGGCCTTCTTTCTCAGAAGGCCCAAAAGTCTCATTCCAACTTCAGGATACAAAAGAGGTAGAAAAAGTATAAATAGAAAAGGTTTCCTCCATGTTGCTGCAAAGGGGAGCAGAATTTGAAAGGCACATTTTTCTCTGGGCCTGGGCAGAATCTATAATAATAAAAGTATGATATGTTAATTAGACCAGAGATCCTTCTAGACATCCTTCTGGATGACCTTCTGGTTGAAGCTGGGGCTGAGAGGGAAGCCCAGGGCCCAGATAGCAGGGGGAAGCTAGTGCTAGTAGCTGGAGAAAGGAAGGCCTACTCTTGCATGAATTGCATTCATTGAGCCTCTAGTTTAGTAATAAAATGTAACTCCCTTTCTCTAAGCGCGGCTTGATTTTTCTCCTGTCTTCTGTAATACAACAACCAGTAGACTTCTTGTAAAGAAACCTATAAATGAACTTGGTTTAAGCCACTTGGTTTCTTTTTCTGTTTCTTATAGCAAAAGCATTCCCTAACTGAAACAGGAAATAAGTGGGGGAAAGAAAGACAGGAAGGAATAAACTGACACATCAATGAAAACATTCATTGGCTGCCTTCTGCACGCCCCCTACTGGGATGGAGCCCCCAATCTGGGCATGTGCCCTGACCAGGAATCAAACCTCCTGGTGCATGAGATGACACTCAACCAACAGTATCAGACTGGGTGGCAAGCCAGAAAGTCTTACCTCATCTTTTTTATTTGCCCAATTCAACTCATCCTTTCAGGAGTTAACTTAATTATCATCTTCTTATTATAGCATTGCAAATATCCACAAAGTTAATTGTGTATTTTCTGTGTTGCCAAAGTATATCATTTGTATTTTTTGTAATCGCATTTACCCTGTTGACAAGTCTGTCTCCACCATTTGACAAGATCCTTCCTTTATAGAGACTAGATCTTATTTCCTGTGCATCCCTAGGACCAAGCATTGCAACTAGCCTATAAAACTGTGAGTAGGAAAAAAATCAGTGACTGGGAAAGAAGAAAGAAAACTGAAAACAAAAAGAACAAGATAAATATTTATTTAACTTTATTTTTAAAATATATTTTATTGATTTTAGAGAGGAAGAGAGAGGGAAAAGAGATAGAAATATCAATGATGAGAGAGAATAATTGATTGGCTATCTCCTGTATGCCCCATCCTGGAGATCAAGCCCACAACCCAGGCATGTGCCCTTGGCCAGAATTGAACCCAGGACTCTTCAGTCCGCAGGCCAATGCTCTATACATTGAACCAAACCAGCTAGGGTGAGGGGATTTTTTTAGAAGGCTGAAAATATTAAATATCTTTGTTGTGGTGATGGTTTTATGAACATATATATTTGTCAAAATTCTTGAACTGTACACCTAAAAGGGTGAATTTAACTGTATGTAAATTATTCCTCAATAAATATATATTGTAAAATGCCAAATAGAGATAAAAGAAGGAACAGGAATGAACGAAAGACATGTGTACTTAATGTCCCTTCTAGGAGTGTTTACTTTCATAAGCATCACCTGAAAACAAGATAAAGTTGAATGGTGGGCATTTTGAGTAAAAAAATAAAGTGAGACTTCTGAATAGAGGTATTTCTAGGAATTCCTTAAATTACTATATCTAATTTGAGTCTCATTCATAGACAATGTTAATATTGATTCTAATATAGTACAAGTCATTCACAAATCACAAAAATGGAGTATTTCTTCCTAGCACACTAATTCAAAAGAGTCAGACTCAGAAGTAGCTCATATTGATATTAAGAGGAGAAAACAGATGTCCTGTAAAAATGTCAAATGCAGCCAATCCCTGAACATGAAAACACATTTTGCCTATGATTTCTTATCTTTTTACAGGTGTTCTAAGATTGTTTACCTAGTTATCCTTAAATGTCTTTAAAATTGTAGTAAACTGACAACAAATTAAACTAATGTTGAATTAGAGTTATGTTGGATCACTGTCTTAGCTTCCCCTCTATAAAGACTTAAGTTTAAGTTAGTCTTAGAACATTGACATGTCTGCTACTAGAGAAAACTAAGATGGCAGCATAGGTAAACACCTGAAATTGCTGACTCGCACAACCACTTCAAAACTACAACTAAAAGACAAAACAGACATCATCCAAAACCACAGGAAGGCTGGTTAAGTGGAAATTCTACAACTAGAAGGGAAGAGAAAAGCTCACTGAGACTCAGAGGAGCTGCCGAAGTAAAGTGCAGAGGTATGGAGGTACACTTGGAAAGGGCTGGCAACTGAGTACCCAGCTGGCTTTTTTTTTTTCTAATATATTTTATTGATTTTTTACAGAGAGGAAGGGAGAGGGATAGAAAGTCAGAAACATCGATGGGAGAGAGACATCGATCAGCCGCTTCCTGCACGCCCCTCCCCCCCCACACACACCTATTGGAGTTGTGACTGCAAGCAAGATACATGCCCTTGACTGGAATCAAACCTGGGACCTTTCAGTCCACAGGCCGATGCTCTAACCACTGAGCCAAACTGGTCTCGGCTCCAGCTGGCTTTTTTAATCGGGAGGGAGACACAAGCTCCCGATTGCTCTGAACTTCAGGGGACCCAGATTCATATGGGGGAAAACTGGACTGTCTAGCATTGAGCAGAACTAGAGGGTGGCTTTCTCTCAGAGGTGCTTGCAGCAATTACCAAGGGACACTGAGACCCAGGAGCCTTTTAGAGCAGGGCTGATGGTCAGCTATTGCTTTTTGCTCTACCCTGAAACCCTGCCCCACCCAAGCTGTGCACAGAGGTTTTTGCATATGAATGGCCTGGTCCTTTGAAATCTAAAATTACCTAACAAACTGTAGCTGAGTCAGAGAGACCCAGAACATCCAAAAAATGTCCCAAGGCCCCACAGAAGCTTGCATTGCTTCACAGCTGGACCTCATCTTGGCATCTCCAAACCCAAACAAAGAAGAGGAATCTGCAGATCAATCCAGAGCTCCTGCTGGGAGGCCTCAGGCAGAGGCTAAATTAGCACCTCTTTGAAAAACTAAGAGCCAGTGTACCAACTGGTCAGAGTGGGATCATCCAGATTACGACATATCAGATCCATAAGGGACACACTCAGAGGGCAGACTCAGTAATCACCAAAGCCCCACTGAAGCAAGTCCTGCCCTATAAGGGTGTCTTTAGCACAGAAATTCTCCCATCATAGACACAGCTGATCCTCAGAGCCAATTAGCCTGGAAGTCAATTCCTCCCAGTAATGCCAACAACAATCAAGGCTTAACTACAAGACTGTGCACACAGTCCACAAAGGGGTGCACCAAGAGTGTCCACCTCAGGTAACAGGGGAGGCTGAGCCACTGAGCCCTATCAGATACCTAGCACACAAAGCTACTCTATTAACATAGGGAAGCAGCCAAAATGCAGAGACAAAGAAACAGGTCACAAATGAAAGAAATGGAGGAAAGTAAACAATTGGATATAGAGTTCAAAATCATGGTTATAATGTTTTTCAAGAATCTTCTAGAAACCGCTGATAAATTTAGTGAGACCCTCAAGGATATGAAAAAGGGCCAACTAGAAATTAAGCATACACTGGCTGAAATAATGAATAATATACAGAGATCCAACAGTAGTCCAGCGGATCACAAGAATCAAGTCAAAGATTTTAAATACAAAGAAGCAAAAAACACTCAACTGAAAAAGAAAAAAGAATCCAAAAACTTGAAGCTAGTTAAAGGAGCCTCTGGGACAACTTCAAGTGTACAAACATCCGAATTATGGAGCTACCAGAAGAAGAAATAATGACTGAAAACTTCCCACACCTGGTAAAAGAAATAGACTTACAAGTCCAGGAAACACACAGAACCCCAAATAAAAGGAATCCAAAGAGGACCACACCAAGACACATCATCATTAAAATGCCAAGAGCAAAAGACAAAGAGAGAATATTAAAAGCAGCAAGAGAAAAACAGTTAGTTACCTACAAGGGAGCACCCATAGGATTGTCAGCTGATTTCTGAACGAAACTATGCAGGCCAGACAGGAGTGGCAAGAAATATTCAGAGTGATGAATAGCAAAAACCTATAACCAAGAGTGCTCTACCCAGCAAAGCTATCATTCAGAATTGAAGGGCAGATAAAGAGCTTCACAGAGCTGAAACCGGTTTGGCTCAGTGGAGAGAGCGTTGGCCTGCAGACTGAAAGGTCCCAGGTTCGATTCCAGTCAAGGGCATGTATCCTGGTTGAGGGCACATCCCCTGTAGGGGGCGTGCAAGAGGCAGCTGATCGATGTCTCTCTCTCATCGATGTTTCTAGCTCTCTTCCTCTCTGTAAAAAATCAATAAAATATATTTTTTTAAAAGTAAACATATCCTCAGGTAAGGATTTAAAAAAAAAAGGGGGCTTCACAGATAAGAAAAAGCTAAAGGAGTTCATCACCACCAAACCAGTATTGTATGAAATGCTGAAAGGTGTTCTTTAAGAGGAGGAAGAAGAAGAGAAAGGTAAAGATAAAAATTGTGAACAACAAATATGTATCTATCAGCAAGTAAGTCTAAAAATCAAGTGAATAAAAATCAGATGAACAGAATAAACTGGTGAATGTAATAGAATCAGGGGCATATAAAGGGAGTGCATTGACAGTTCTTGTGGGGAAAGCAGTGTCGGGGGTGCAGGAAGAGACTGGACAAAAATCATACACCTATGGATGAGGACAGTGGGGAAGGGGAGGAAGGGCAGAAGGTGGAGTGGAAACTGGGTAGAGGGGAGCTATGGTGGGAAAAAAGAGAAACAACTGTAATAATCTGAACAAAAAAGATTTATTTAAAATAATGTCTGCTACTTCTAAATGCCAGTGAAAGATGGTGTATGTCTATGCAGTTATGTATACGTAGCATTATCCCCCCCCCCTTGTAAATTTCAATCTCTGTTCAGAAAAGCCACAAGCCTACAAGTGAAAATGAAACTTGAAATCTGTTCATTGTCCATTACCTACAGCAATATTTAGGATCACATAAAATTCACAATTGTTTCATTTTTTTTCTTGCTCAAATTTTTAACTCAGCATTTTCTATAACACCTGTGGAGCAGTAGAAAATAGTCTATCTCTGTTTTCCAGTCTTAGTTCTTACCAACTAAAACATGGGGTAAGTCACAGCCATTTAATTTTTCTAAAAGTCAATTTCTTCATTTATAATATGTATATATAACATCTTCATCATAATCAATATCCAATAAATCGCTTCTCTGCCTTTTGGCTAAGATCAATGTTCAATGAAATTATATATGTCTTTTATAAACATATATTCTATTCTTTTTATCCTGGATTCTTATCTTAGGGCATGGACAAATTAACAACTTTGTTGTAAATGGTAATAGAACTAGCTTGTCTACTGTTAAAATAGGAGGTAAACATGGGAAATTTCAGAAATGTTATATTCAGGTCAACACAATAAGTATGTGTAGGTATTATAGTAGGCACCTAGGATACAAGACTCTTGCTTTCCTGAAGTTTATTAAAACAGGACTAAGTATTATTACTACTTTACAGTGAGGAACAAAGGTTCAGAGGAACAAAATACCAAATATTTGTTATTTTTTAATTAAATCTTTATTATTCAGATTATTACATTTGTCTCTTTTTTCCCCCTCCATAGCTCCCCTCCATCCGGTTACCACCCCTCTCTCTACCCTTACCTCCCCCCCATTGGTGAATCCATAGGTGTATCATTGTTGTCCAGTCTCTCCCTCCCTGTACACCCCTCACCCCTTTTCCCCCTGAGAATTATCAGTCCACTCCCTTTATGTGCTCCTGATTCTATTATATTCACCAGTTTATTCTGTTGATCAAATTTTTAATTCACTTAATTTTTAGATTCACTTGTTGATAGATATGTATTTGTTGTTCATAATTTTTCATCTTTTACCTTTTTCTTCTTCCTCTTATAAGAGTACATTTCAGCATTTCATATAATACTGGTTTGGAGTTGATGAACTCCTTTAGCTTTTTCTTATTTGTTAAACTCTTTATCTGCCCTTCAATTCTGAATGATAGCGTTCTGGATAGAGTATTCTTGGTTGTAGGTTCTTGCTATTCATCACGTTAAATATTTCTTGCCACTCCCATCTGGCCTGCATCATTTCTGTTGAGAAATCAGCTGACAGTCGTATGGGTGTTCCTTTGTAGGTAATGAACTGTTTTTCTCTTGCTGCTTTTAATATTCTCTCTTTGTCTTTTGCTCTTGGTATTTTAATTATGATGTGTCTTGGTGTAGTCCTCTTTGGATTCCTTTTATATGGGGTTCTGTGTGCTTCCTGGACTTGTAAGTCCATTTCTTTTACCAGATGTGGGAAGTTTTTAGTCATTATTTCTTTAAATAGGTTTTCAGTATCTTGCTCTCTCTCTTCCTCTGGCACCCCCACAATTCTGATGTTGGTACGCTTGAGGCTGTCCCAGAGGCTCCTTACATTATCTTCACATTTTTGGATTCCTTTGTCTTCTTGGTCCATTGAGTGTTTTCTGATTCTTAATTATATTTCAAATTTTTGACTTGATGCTTGCCTTCCGCTAGTCTGCTATTAGGTCTCTGTATAATATTTTTTATTTCAGTCAGTGTATGTTTAATATCTATTTGGTCCTTTTCCATACCTAGTTGGATCTTTTGCATCTCTAGTTGGTCCTTTTTCATCTCCTCTTGGATCTCGCTAACTTTATCCATCTTTTCTAGGATATTCTTGAAAAACCTTATAAGCATGGTTTTGAACTCTATATCCAGTCATTTGTTTTCCTCTATTTCTTTTGTTTGTGATCTCTTTCCTTGTCTCGGCATTTTCACTATGCTGGGAGAACTTCTGTGTTGGATTCAGCCTTATGATACCAGACTTGAAAAACTGCAAAACCCTCTCTGTTGAGCTTGGGATGAGTGGAGTCCCAGGGTTTAAGGGACCGCCTTGCCTTTCAGTCGGCCCCGCCCTCCACAGTCCCTGAGTCTCAAGTTACTGAGTAATCGCTGGAATGGTCCCTGTGCACGTGCGCTCTCTCGCAGTGCCTCTAGACAGCTGCCTTTCTGGCTCCCCTGTGCTCCAGGACCACAGGCATCTGGGTCCCCAGGGTTTTGCCTGAAACTGGGATTCAGTGGAGCCAGAAGTGGCACAGTTGGGAGGGTCTGTCTCCCGCCCACTCCCGAAAGCCAGCAGGACAATCAGAAGCCGGTCCTCTGCACGCAGTGCTGTGTGCACCACCAGTCCTCTGATCTCCTGCTACTCCCCTAAATTTCCGTGCACTTCTCCCCCAATGCAGTCCAAACTCCCCCATATGAATTTTGGCTGGATCTAGGGTTTAATGTCATAGGATAAGGACTTCAATGCCTTTGAGAGTCTATGTCTCCCTCCTGCCAGAGAAAGCCAGCCAGGTTCACTGTCACCTGCTCTCTCCACACTCACGTCTCCATACCTCAGCTTTTTACAGCTCCTCTGGGTCTCTGTGAGCCCCTCTCTTTCCTTCTAGTTGTAGAATTTCCACTCTGCCAGCTTTCCTGTGGTTCTGGATGATGTCCGTTCTGTCTTTTAGTTGTAGTTTTGAAATTGTTGTGCAAGGCAGCAATGTAGGTGTTTACCTATGCTGCCATCTTGGATTCTCCTATGTTTTTGTGTTTTTTTTTTGAAATATGGAACTCTTCACGAATTTGCATGTCATCCTTGTGCAGAGGCCATGTTAATCTTCTCTGATCCAATTTTAGTATATGTGCTGCCAAAGCGAGCACCAAATAATTATTTTGTTGAACTGTTGTGATGACTGTATGTATAATATATTTGTAAGTGTCCAATATAGTTCTCAGTTTTAAAATTAACTATGAATTATATTAAAATGTTATTTAGGGCCCAGCCAGTGTGGCTCAATGCTTGAATGCTGACCTATGAATCAGGAGGTCACAGTTCAATTCCTATTCAGGGCACATGCCCAGGGTTTGGGCTCAATCCCCAGTAGGGGACAAGATTCTTTCTCATCATGTTTCTATCTCTCTCTCCCTCTCCCTTCCTCTCGCAAATCAACAAAAATCTTTCTCTCCCTCTCCCTTTCTCTCTCAAGTCAATAAAAATATGTTTTTTTTAAATGTCACCTAGGAAGAAATGGGTGGTCTATAACATGATGTGGTTTGATGGTCCAGAAATACTGATTGGTGGTTGTCATCATCCAAAGTGATTCATCTCCCGCAAGCTGGCTCCTTCACCACCTCCTCCTCCTCTCTCCTTTATTCCCTATCTCAGGGGAGCCAATATCTATATCATTGTCCATTCCAGAATTCTCCTCTCCCCCAGCTAACATCCCCCACCACATCTCAAACTATCAACAAATCTTGCCAATCCTATATAATTAAAGAGTAATATGCAAATTGACCATACCTCCACTACACCCACAAGCCACACCCATGAGCCACATCCACGAGCCAATCAGGAGCAACTATGCAAATTAACCCAACCAAGATGGCTACAGCCACAGAGAGAGCAGGGTTGCCCCAGTAAAGGAAGAAGCCAAGCTTTCCACAAACCCTGGCCAGCCCATGCCTGCACTTAAGGCTACAAAGTTTCAATTGTAGAAGATTAATAAATCCCAGATACCAGGGCCTCTGCTTGGATCACTAGGGGGCATGGCTGGCCTGCAAATCACCACAGGCCCCACACCCAGGCAACCCCATGCCTCAAGGGAACCCCCATCCTGATCCGGGGCACCCTTCAGAGCAAACCAGCTGGCCCCCACCCAGGCACCAGACCTCTATCTTATCTAATAAAAGAGTAATATGCAGATTGACCATCACTCCAACACACAAAATGACTGCCCCCATGTTGACACAAGATGGCCACCACAAGATGGCCAGCAGGGGAGAGCAGTTGGGAGGGACCAGGCCTGCAAGGGAGGGAAGTTGGGAGTGATCAAGCCTGTAGGGAGGGCAGTTGGGGGCGACCAGGACTGCAGGGGAGGGCAGTTAGGAGCAAACAGGCTGGCAGGGGAGCAATTAGGCATAATCAGGCTGTCAGGGGAATAGTTAGGGGGTGATCAGGCTGGCAGGCAGAATCAGTTAGGGGCAATTAGGAAAGCAGGGCCTAAACAGGCAGTTGGGACCCTCAAGGGGTTCCAGATTGGAGAGGGTACAGGCTGGGCTGAAGGACTTCCCCTCCCCCCATACACGAATTTCAAACACCAGGTTCTAGTTCTCTTTTATAATTATGTTTCAAAATTTAACCTCTTTTCTCTATCTCCATTATCACTATTCTGGTTTAAATCATTTTTTTTTTCTTACTTGAACTCTTACTACATGCTCTCTGACCTTCAGTAGACCTTCAGTTTATGTATTTTACCCTCCCAAAATTCTTACTTTAAAAGCAGTGAAAGTGATCTATCCCTTGATTTGTCAGTTAACATTTTGCTACATTTGCTTTAAATTTCTCTTTTTCTGTCTATACATCTGTAATTTTTTTTCTTCCTACACTGTTGGAAGTAACCTGCAGACATTTTTACCCCTAAATTGTTTCAGCATGAAGAGCCTGATAAGAATATTTTCCTTCATAAAAACAACACATTATTATATCTAAGAAAATTAACAATAATTTCATAATATTTATAGTTCATATTTAAATTTCCTCAATTGTCCCACAAATGTCTTTTACAAAATTAAAATATCCCTCCCTTAAGGATCCAATCTATGTTTACATATTACATTTGGTTATCAGTTTCCTTTAAACTTGTTTTCATTAGAACACCCCTCTGTCAACATTTTGTTTTTGTTTTATAACTTTGTTTGACAAGTACAGGTCGGTTGTCATGGAATGTTCCACATTCTGATCTTATTAGATTGTGCCTGTATAGTGTTATTTTGTGGTAGGCAGTTAGACAGACCTGAGCAGGGCAAAGATAATGGGCAAAATACAGAAGGTCACCAGGGTGGAAAGCCTCAGATCCCTAGCAATGGACAATTATAGGACGGAACCTTGACTCCAGGTGACCTTTCCTCCCTTAGCATATCTTTGGTCTTGTGGTTTGAAACCCCTGACCTTGCCTCCCTTGAGATAACATCAAGCCCTTAGTTGTATTTAAGCTCCAGGCCCAGAAAAGCAACAAAAGTGGCTACAACTGACCTTAGGACCAGCTACATTGCCCCAATCACCCAACCAGTGGAGACCTAGATCCTGAAAGGACATACCTGGAAAGATGCTGAATATTCTATTAAGATCTTGCCCTGAGCCCAGCCAGTGTAACCCAATGATTGAGTGTTGACCTATGAACTAGAACAGTGGTTGGCAAACTGCAGCTCTGTTAACTAATGAGTTTGCTGACCACTGAACTAGGAGATCACAATTTGATTCCCAGTCAAAGCACATGCCCGGGTTGCAGGCTCAAGTCCCAGTAGGGGATGAGTAGGAGGCAGGCAATTGATGATTCATCATTGATGTTTCTCTCTCTGGCTCCCTTTTCCTTCCTCTCTGAAATCAACCAGACTGACTGGTGGCTATGATGCACACTGACCCGGGGACAGATGCTCAATGCAAGGGAGTGCCGCTCAGCCAGAAGCTGGGCTCATGGCTGGCGAGTGCAGTGGAGGTGGCAGGAGCCTCTCCTGCTTCTGTATCAGTGCTAAGGAGTAGTAAGCATATAGGTGGTAAGGAGCAAGGGCTCCTGGACTGCAAGAGGGATCCCGGACTGCAAGAGGGATATCTGCCAAGGGGTCCTGGACTTCGAAAGGGAGCTGGCCAGGCAGAGGGACCCCCACTTCCCCCAGTGTGTGAATTTCATGCACTGGGCCTCTAGTACATTATATTAAGCTGCACATAATCTCAAGTTCACCAGATCTCTTCATTGTGAAGATACATATTTCCCTTCACAATTAATAAATTATCTATGGGATGAAAACTTGAATACCTGTGACTATCCTATTCCTCACCATGCTTTCACCCATTCATTTTTACCATAATCTATTAATGATTCTTGCCTAAAATATTATTTTAAGTCTTCAAAGTACAGTGGTATCTTGAGATGTGAGTGCCCTAACATATGAGATTTTTTAGATACGAGCCTTCGAGCAAGCGATTTTTTGCTTTGAATTACGAGCAACATTTGAGATACGAGTAATTGCGAGGATTGGCCGGCTGCACACGACCCACCAGTTTACTGCGACTCCAGCATCTCATAGTTTCCCACGCCTCAGGCAGTGTGCTTGTTTACCTCGTTGTCTAAGCATCCTTTGTGCATTTACATACTTTATCACATTTCTTTTTATAACCATGGGTCGGAAGAAAGCGAGTGGAAAGGTCAGTGCTCAGAAGAGGATGATGTCTATTGAATTAAAGCGTGAAATCATAGAAAAATATGAGCAAGGTGTGCGAGTGGCTGACCTGGCGAGGCATAGTACTTCAACAATAAGCACTGTGCTTAAACAGAAGGAGTTGATAAAGGGTATAACGCCAGCTAAGGGCATTACAATAATTTCTAAGCTCCGTAGCTCTCTCCATGAAAAGATGGAGAATCTACTGATGGTGTGGGTGACAGAGAAGCAGCCTAAAGGAGATACATTAACACAGGGCATCACATGTGAGATGGCGCGAGCGATTTACAGTGATTTGCTGGAGCAGACCCCGCGCACTTCGAAAGATTCATTTAAAGCCAGTAGAGGCTGGTTTGATAACTTCAGGAAAAGGTCTGGCATTCACTCCATCGTCAGGCATGGTGAGGCAGCAAGTTCGGATGTGAAGGCAGCTGAGGATTACCTCAAAACTTTTTCCAAACTGATAGAAGCCAAAGGATATATCCCCCAGCAAGTCTTCAACTGTGATGAGACAGGACTTTTCTGGAAGAAGATGCCGAATAGGACTTATATAACAGCAGAGGAGAAGGCAATGCCAGGTCACAAACCCATGAAGGATAGGCTAACTCTCTCACTGTGCGTCAGTGGGAGTGGCGACTGCAAGATCAAGCCTCTGCTCATATACCATTCGGAAAACCCCAGAGTCTTTAAGTCACATAAGATTTTAAAAGATAAACTGCAAGTTATGTGGAGGGCAAACCCAAAGGCATGGGTCACCAGGCAGTTCTTTGTGGAGTGGGTAAACCTGGTTTTCGGCCTTCTGTTAAGAAATATCTACAGGAAAACAACCTAACCATGCAAGCCCTCCTCGTCCTCGACAATGCTCCTGCTCACCCACCGAACCTCGAAGATGAACTCCTCGAGGAATTCAGGTTTATAAAGGTTGTCTATCTACTTCCCAACACCATCCTGCAGCCCATGAATCAAGAGGTGATTTCTAATTTTAAAAAGCTGTACATCAAGCACCTGTTCTGGCGCTGCTTTGAGGTGACGGAGAACACAAACCTCACCCTTCGAGAGTTCTGGAAGAACCACTTTAACATCGTGATATGCCTCAGAATTATTGATCAGGCCTGGCTGGGTGTTACCAGGAGGACTTTGACCTCTGCATGGAAGAAGCTGTGGCCTGAGGCTATAGCCTAAAGGACCTTCAAAGGATTTGAACCTGAGGTGCCAATAGAGGAGGAGATAGTGTCTCTGGGAAAATCCATGGGCCTGGAGGTGGATGAGAGAGACGTGAATGAGCTCCTCGAGGAGCACTCTCTGGAACTCACCATGGAGGAGTTACAAGAGTTGCAGTCTCAGCAACATGCGAAGGTTCTCCAAGAAATTGGTTTCAAGGAGGAGCCAGAGATGGAGGAGATCTCTATAAGTGAGATAAAGGAGATATTAGGAATGTGGGAGAGGGTGTCACACTTCGTGGAAAAGAAACACCCCGAAAAATTGCTACTGGTTGTGCATCAGAGCTGTTCAATGAACCTTGCCTCACCCATTTCAGAAATATTCTGAAAGAGAGGAAGAGGCAAACCTCGTTGGACACGTTTTTTTTTTTTGAAATTGACCAAAAATGTAAAGACCAGTAGCAATTAAGTTCAGTGAAGATTAGTTAAGTTACATTCAATTTAGGGATAAAGTGTAGCATTAAGAGTGTAACGAGTAGGTAAATACACTTTATCAAACCAGTTTATTCCTTTACATTCTCTTTTATTTTGTTTTTATACAATATTTGTCATTTATAAATACATTTTTTCTTATTCAAAAATACGTAACAAGAACAACTGGGGTGGCATTTTGGGGGCTGGAATGGATTAACGGCATTTCAATTTATTTTAATGGTGAAATTTGCTTTGAGATATGAGCAACTTGATATACGAGCAAGGTTACGGAATGAATTAAACTCATATCTCGAGGTACCACTGTAGTAGTTTCACAATTTTGTCATTCTTCTACATTTATTAGCTCTCTTCTTTTGTAAAAATGGGCCTTCAGTCTTGCTGCACTCCAATTCAATGTTGATAAACATCAGAGTCAACTTTCTTAACTGCTTAGAATTGACCTTTTCCTCTACCCTGAGGGTTAAGTACAAACTCCCTTACAGAACCAGGAAAGGACTTCAGCCTCTTATTTCCTTATCAGCACTTGATCTCCTTTGCTGGTTTACTTCAATTCATGCTTCAGGACTTGGCTATGGCTTTCTCCCTGTTTTTTCTACCAATATCATGAGAACCACTTTAGCACTATATACTTTCACTATCATAGCATATAGTGTATTACTTTGTAATTTACAGTTAATTGTCTCACTGATAGACTTGAAGGTATCTGAAGAACCACATCAGTCTTGTTCATTCTTATATCTCTCATGGTCCTTGACACAGAGTAGGCAAAGAATAAATGGTTAATAAATTTGGCAAGTGTGGCTCAGATGTTAGTCATCATTCCATGCACCAAAAGGTAAATGATTCCATACCAATTCAGGGCACTTACCTAGGTTTTGGGCTTGAACCCTAGTAGGAGGTATGCAGGAGGCAGCCAATGTCTCTTTCACATCGATGTCTCTCACATCAATCTCTCTATCTCTTTTACTCTCTCTTTCCCTTTCCTTTTTCCTTCCTCTCTCTCTTAAAAAAAAATCAATAAAAATTTTTAACAAAAACTAAAAAATGAATAAATTAAAAAACTGAATGAGACTTTTTCTATGTACACCATATTTCATGATTGATTTATAGTATTTATAAGTATAATTTTAAGTGAAAGTGATTTTTTCACATAATTTGCTTACTGGAGGCCTAAGGAGAATCCTTGGACCAAAAAGCCGCCTCAGCACCTGCTTCCATTGTGATGATGATGAAGAGAGACAGATCAGAGGACTGTTCTTGTTCTTATAGGACCTGCTCACTTGTGTGCAAATAGCCTGGGCTGCATGTGCTATTTTTTATTCACACTGGGAAAGTTAATTTTCATTCTGGAAATATTACAAGATTCTGTCTTTTCCTTTTAGACTTATGTACTTTGTCCAGATCAATAAAGTAGAAATAATAGAGAGGCGTGAGTGGCATTTCCCAGATTGTTAGGTCCTTTGCTATTTAATTTGCACCTCTTTTATGGTGTACTGTAACTCACATGTTGTCATAGTATTTCACGTGGACTTTAAGATTTATTAATGTGGACACTAAGGCAGTGGTTGGCAAACCGCGGCTCGTGAGCCACATGAGGCTCTTTGGCCCCTTGAGTGTGGCTCTTCCACAAAATACCACGTGCGGACGGACGCACACATACAGTGCGATTGAAACTTCATGGCCCAAGCGCAGAAGTTGGTTTTCGGCCTGGGCAAATCTATTTTGAAGAAGTGGCTTTAGAACACTCAAGGGGCCAAAGAGTCACATTTGGCTCTCAGGCCACAGTTTGCTGACCACTGCACTAAGGGATAAGAAATTTAAGAAATGAAAGTATTTTTTTCAATCTTTAAAATTTATTTTTTTACACTAGTGTGATGCACCTGCCATCAAAAAAGTACTGAAGGACAGTCTCACAGATAATTTTATTTATTGTTTCATTGATTATCAGCCCTCTGTGTCTCTAAACCTAGAAAGCAACTTGGGCAAGTGTTTTAAAAGTTGAAGAAACATTTTTAAAGTTTTTTAAATAAAGATATGCTGACTGTATAAGTTAGATTAACTATGTAAATGTGGGGTCCAAGATGACATTTTAAAAATATTTTTATTGATTTCAGCAAGGAAGGGAGAGGAAGAGAGAGAAACATCAATGATGAGAATCATTGATTGGCTGCCTCCTGCATGCCCCCTACTGGGGATCGAGCCTGCAACCCAGGCATGTGCCCTTGACTGGAATTGAACCTGGGACCCTTCAGTCCGCAGGCTGATGCTCTATCCACTGAGCCAAGCCAGCTAGGGCCAAGATGACATTTTTAACCTGCTCATGAACAGGCATTTGTTGAGTTAGCTAAAATAGAAAACACTTCATCCACAGAGTAGCTAAGATAGGTTAGTCAAGTTGGTGATTCCTGTTCTAAGTGACTTATGCATTAATTATAAAATTACAGGAATAAAAAAAGGAAATTTTAACCTTTTGCGACAGCATGGATGGACCGAGAGAGCATTATGCTAAGTGAAATAAGCCAATCGGAGAAAAACAAGTACTACCATATTATGTTACTCATATGTAGAATCTCATGAACAAAATAAACTAACAAACAAAATAGAAACACACTTATAAAGAATAGACTGACAGCTGTCAGAGGGAATGGAGGTTGCAAGACTAGGTGAAAAAGGTGAAGGGATTCAGCAAAACAAAAAAACTCATATACATGGACAAAAACTCATAGACCAGAAGGGGAGAGAGGTATGGTGCCATAGAAGAGGATGTAGGGGAGATAAAAGGTGACGAAAAGGGACTTGATTTGGAGTGGTGAAGGCATAATACAATATACAGTTGATGTATTACAGAATTGTACACCTGAACCCTGTATGATTTTATTAATCAATAGATTCAATTTAAAAAGACATACAAAAGTAAGCAGTAAAAAAGTAGGTGAAATAGTATGAACAAAATCAAGTAAGGGAAGATACAATATAGTGTATATTCGTTAACGAGAAGTTACTGAAAAATCAAAAATTATATGCTGTATTTAGAATTTAAATCCTACTTTTCCTTAGAAATACAATTAAGATAGTTAGCAAAATATAGGAGGTGATTATCAAAATGGTGAAAATACGCAATACTTTTTATTCCCCCAGTTACTAGAGGCTTAAGTTTTTTGTTGTTGTTGTTTTGTTTTAATATATTTTATTGATTTTTTACAGAAAGGAAGGGAGAGGGATAGAAAGTTAAAAACATCAATGAAAAGGAAAGGTCCATCAGCTGCCTCCTCTACACCTCCTACTGGGGATGTGCCCACACCCAAGTTACATGCCCTTGACTGGAATCGAACCTGGGATCTTGAGTCCACAGGCTGACGCTCTATCCACTGAGCCAAACCAGTCAGGGCGAGGCTTAAGTTTTAAAAGGCATATACGAAGCTTTTGGTTGGTTAGCTCGGTTGGTTAGAGCAAGCTTGTCAAACTCAAAAACTAACATGGACCAAATAAACAAGGTTTAAGTTTATGTGGACTGCAAAAACAAAACAAAACAAAACAAAAAACACTTCAATTTTCATATAAATGTAGGTTTATTTCTATAGAGGCACGCTGAAAACAAAGGGCTGAAATAAATGAGTAATCTTTAAGATAAAATAATAGAACATTTTAATAAAAATTAATAATTTCCCTTGAACATTAATTTACCAGACACTGAATAACTGTGCAAATTAATAAGCATAATGCACATAAACCTATTTTTCTTGTTACCCAAAAGCAAAATATTTTCTGTTGTCCATACCAAACAAGTCAGTGCAAGACTAATGACGTGGCAATCGGCTGCTAAAATATTCATTGCTGGTATTAGTGGATAGAAGTGGTGCGCCTGCACATAAGGGAAATGAATGCAACACAATTGTAATAATCAGTCATTAGTGAACGTTGTAGTTCATTATTAATAACTAGAGGCCTGCTGCACAAATTCATACACAAATGGGGTCCAGCTGGCCTGCCCTGATCAGGCCTATTGGGAGAGGTTGGTTGCGGGGAGGGGTCCTGGGCAGTTGGCCAGCCAGCCCCGCCCCCTGGTGGAACTCCTGGTTGAGGGGACAATTTGCATATTAGCTTTTTATTATATAGGATTATGTATAACAGAATATTGTAAAAATTAACATACAAAATTTTTATTAAAGGGGGTATAGTTCATGGTAGAGCATTTGACTGCAAAATTTTTATTAAACATTTCCTACATACCATTATATTGGCTGGACTGCAAAAATATTCATTGTGGGCCGCATATGGCCTACAGGCCACGAGTTTGACATGCTTGGATTAGAACATGGTCCCTATACACCAATGTTGTGGGTTCAATCACTGTCAGGGCACATATAAGAATCAATGAGTACATAAATAAGTGGAATAACAAATCAATGTTTGTAATTTTTCCTTCATTTTACTTTCTAAAATCAATAAATAATTGAAAAATAATATAAAATAAAAGGTACATATAGGGATGGAATCATCATCACAGATTCCACCAGTTATAAAGACTGAAGACCTCTTTGTCAGTGTTTCATTTTTTTTAACTAATAAATCTTTATTGTTCAGATTATTACAATTGTTCCTCTTATCCCCCAACCCCCCATAGCTCCCTCCACTTGGTTTCCAACCTATCCTCTGCCCTTACTTTCCCCGCATTGTCCTCGTCCATAGGTGGATAATTTTTGTCAAGTCTCTTCCCATACTCCCCCCACTCCTTCCCCGAGGAAAATTGTCAGTCCACTCCCTTTCTATGCCCCTGATTCTATTATATCCACCAGTTTATTCTGTTCATCAGATTTTTAATTCACTTGATTTTTAGATTCACTTGTTGATACATATGCATTTGTTGTTCATAATTTTTATCTTTGTCTTTTTCTTCTTCTTCCTCTTCTTAAAGAGTACTTTTCAGCATTTCATAAAATACTGGTTTGATGGTGATGAACTCCTTTAGCTTTTTCTTAACTGTGAAGCTCTTTATATGCCCTTCAATTCTGAATAATAGCTTTGCTGGGTAGAGTAATCTTGATGGTAGGTTCTTGCTCTTCATCACTTTGAATATTTCTTGCCACTCCATCTGGCCTGCATAATTTCTGTTGAGAAATCAGCTGACAATTGTATGGGTGTTCCCTTGTAGGTAACTAACTGTTTTTCTCTTGCTGCTTTTAATATTCTCTCTTTGTCTTTTGCTCTTGGCATTTTAATGATGATGTTTCTTGGTGTGGTCCTATTTGGATTCCTTTTGTTTGGGGTTCTGTGTGCTTCCTGGACTTGTAAATCTATTTCTTTCACCAGGTGGGAGAAGTTTTCTGTCATTATTTCTTGAAATAGGTTTTCAGTCTCTTGCTTTCTCTCTTCTTCTGGTACTCCCATAATTCTGATATTGCTACGCTTGAAGTAGTCCCAGACGCTGCTTACACTATCTTCACATTTTTGCATTTTTTTCTTTTTTCTTTTCCATTTGAGTGTTTTCTGCTTCTTTTATTCCAAATCTCTGAGTTGATTCTTGTGTTCCTCTAGTCTGCTGTTAGGTCTCTGTATAATATTTTTATTTCAGTCAGTGTATGTTTAATTTCTTGTTGGTCCCTTTTCATCTCTCTCTCACGCTAAATTTATCCATCTTTTCTAGGAAATTCTTGAAAAACCTTATAACCATGGTTTTGAACTCTATATCCAGTGGTTTGTTTTCCTCCATTTCTTTCATTTGTGATCTGTTCCTTTGTCTCCCCATTTTTGCTGCATCCCTGTTTGGTAGAGTAACTTTGTGTGCTAGTTGTACTATATGGCCCAGTAGCTCCGCCTCCCCAGTTACCTGAGGTGGACACTCTTGGTGTGTCCCTTTGAGGACTGTGTATACAGTCTTGTTGTAATTAAGTCTTGATTGTTGTTGGTATCACTTGGAAGAATTGACCTTCAGCCAGTTGGCAATGAGGATCAGCAATATCTGTGCTGGGAGAACTTCTGTGCTGGAGACAGCCTTATGGGACGACTTGCAAATTTGCAAAAGCCTCTGTGTTCAGCTTGGATGTGGTAGATTCTCAGGGCTGAGCAGACAGTTTTGGCTTCCCATCAGCCCCATCCCATGAAGCCTCTGGGTCTCAGCATCCCTTGGCAATTGCTACAAGCACCTCTGAGAGAAAGCTGCCCTTGGGTCTCACCTGCTGCCAGACAGTCCAGTTTCTCCCCTAATGAATCTGGGTTCCCAGATTCTTGCCCAGAACTGGAGTTCAGCACAGTTGGGAGCCTCCAGTTCCTTCCAGCTGAAGAAAGCCAGATGCACACTCAGCAGTCCATCCTCTCTTCGCATACTTGCACACACATGCCTCCAGACCTCTGCCTTTCATGGCTCCTCTGAGTTTCTGCTTGACAGTCCAGATTCCCCCCATATGAGCCTGGGTCCCCAGAGGCTCACCTGGAACTGGGGTTCAGTGCAGTCAGGAGCTTCCTACTCCCTTCTGCTAAGGAAAGCCAGCGGCAACCTCAACAGTCTGTCCTTTCTGTGCGCATTTGCGCTCACACCTCCAGACCCCTGCCTTCCACAGTTCCCCCAAGTTTCCATGTGCCTTTCTCTCTACCTGACAGTCCAGACTTTCCCCATATGACCCTGAGTCCATAGAGTCTCCCCCAGAACTGGGGTTTAGTGCAGTCAGAACTGTAATTCAGTGCAGTGTCAGCTTCTTTCTCCCTCCCTTCAGAGAAAGCCAGCCAGGCACTCAGCCACTCTTCCTCTCTGAGTGCACGTCTCCATACCTTAACCTTTTGTAGCTCCTTTGATTCTCCATGAGTTTTTCTCTTTCCTTCTAATTGTAGAATTTCCATTCTGCCAGTTTTCCTGTGGTTCTGGATGATGCCCTTTTTGTCTTTTAGTTGTAGTTTTGAAATTGTTGTGCAAGGCAGCAATTTAGGTGTTTACCTATGCCACCATCTTGATTTCTAACCTGTCAGTATTTCTTAATGTGAACTTCATGGAGCATGAACCCCTTGAAGTTATGCATATGCACACAACAGATTGTACATAACTGAGATATATTCCATAGCTTCTTTTTTAAAAAAAATATATATTTTATTGATTTTTTACAGAAAAAAAAAGGGAGAGGGAAAGAGAGATAGAAATATCAATGAGAGAGAGACACTGGGTATGTGCCCTCAACCAAGGTACATGCCCTTGACTGGAATCGAACCTGGGACCCTTCAGTCTGTAGGCTGATGCTCTATCCACTGAGCCAAACCAGTTTCTGCCATTCCATAGCTTCTTAAAAATCAGATTCTCAAAAAAGGTTCATAACATTCCCCCTATCTCCCCAAATTAAAAATGAGCACTCTGGCCCTACCTGGTTTGGCTAAGTGGATAGAGCATCAGCCTGTGAACTGAAGGGTTTCAGGTTCAATTCTGGTCAAGGGCACATGCCTAGGTTGTGGGCTTCATCCCCAGAAGGGAATTGCAGGAGGCAGCCAATCAATAATTCTCTCTCATCATTGATCTTTCTATCTCTCTTTCCCTCTCCCTTCCTCTCTGAAATCAATAAAGATATTGATATTGATAAAGTTATTTTTTTAAATGATCACTCTGCAATAAGAAGTATTTGCTTAAAAAGTGGTAATATTTGGTTTAGTTTCTTGTTTTCAAGAAAGAAAGATCAATTTAGTCTTATGATCTAGTATCCTGTCTTTTCCATTTCATATTTGTGTGTGGGAGGTAAGATTAGTTTACATAAATCCATTATCAACCAGGTGTGGTTTACATTTTTAAGATATCAAGTTAAGAAGAATCCAGGTTTGCAAATCCCATTTTTAATCTCTGTTGCTGTTTATTATTTTGCTTGGTTTATTATTCAATTCAAGTTTGGAAGCGTGGCTCCTTCTTTGAATTGCTTTATGATTTTGTTTTGGTAAATATAAAATCAAAAAAATTTTTTTAATTCTCACAAAGTCTTTTCTCCTATTTAATGAAGACATTTGAGAATTCCATCAAACATTTTCACTCAGCCCATTTCAAAACTAACAAGTAATCAACAGAATTCTGGCAGCCCTGTTAATCAGGGTTTTCTGGGGGAAAAAAGAAGCAAGAAAGTATTTACATGTGTAAAGAGATGCATCATCGTGAGAGATTGGATCACCTGATTTTGGAGACTGAGAAGTCACTCTACAAGCTGGAGGTACAGGAAAGCTTGTGATGTAGTTCCAGTCCAAAACCCCAGATCAAGGGCCAGAGAAGAGGTCAGAAAGAATGGGCCAGAGAAGAGGTCAGGGAGGATGGGTATTCTACCTGAAGCAGAGAGAGAATTTCCCCTTCTTATATCTCTTGTTCTATTTAAGCCTTTAATGGGTTGACTGAAGCCCACCCAATAGGTGAGGCAATCTTCTTTACTTAGTCTACCAATTCAAATGCTAATCTCTTTCAGAAGCAATCTTAAGGACACAGCCAGAGATAATGTCTTTACATCTATCTGGGAATTCCTTAGCCTAGTCAAGTTGACACATAAAATTACCCATTACAGCAGTCATACCTGCATAAATAGTCATTTTAAGTTAAAAGGTGAATACTCTCCCCATAGGAACCCTTGAAGCAATAATTTATTTCTGAAGTCTTAGTCACCACATTTGAGTAGTCCTATTCACAAAGTTTTATTTCCTGGTCTATACTAGTGAAACTACTATTTTTTTCTAATTAAAAAATATTTATTGCCTTGACGGTATTGTTCAGTGGGTGAGTGTCGACCCATGAACCAGTAGGTTACAGTTCAATTCCTGGTCAGGACACATGCCTGAGTCATCTGCTCGATCCTTAGTAGGCGGGGTGCGGGAGGCAGCCAATCAATCTTTCTCATGTATGTTTCTAATTTCTTTCTCTAAAATCAATAAAAACATACTTAATTTTTTTTTTAATGTATGGAATTTATTGAGGTGAAATTGGTTAAAAAATTATATAGGTTTCAAGTGTCGTGAAACTTCATCTTAATTTCCATGAGGAATCACATAAAACATCAGACAAATTAGAAATGATAATGCATTTCAGTGATTAAGTATATAGTGCTAAAAAAGGGGTGCCTTTAATCTCATTTATACTACTGAGAAAGAAGAACTGGGTATTATTATAGATAATAATTCTTCTGGCAAAAAAGGCAGAGAGAAATTATGAGGACACACAAAGACTATTAGATTATGGTGTTTTGATTCAGCTGCTCCAAATCTGAGGTGAATAAGAAACAGACCTAAGATTTCCAGACCGTCACTAAGTCAAGGTATTTTAAGATGGGAAAATAAGGAACATCTTAATTCTACATTATGATACCAATACACCTGAGGAAAAAAAATGTAGAAAAATGTTTGAATGTGTTTCAATTACTGCATAACAATCTACACCCAAAATTTAGTGCTTTAAAACAATGGCCATTTGTTGGGAAGCATGAGATTTGGTTAGAAAGTTTGTAAGGACATGCTGATAAAAGGGAAGCGTGTGGAAAGCCACCTGCCCTGTTTATTGGAATTCTGACTTAGGGGAGACTTAGGGGCATGTCAAAGGTGGTGCCCTTATTATTCCTTGACCTTTCCCAACAAGTCTGTGCACGTGAAGACCCCCCCACCCCCCAGTATTTACAGGGATCCTTATGCTTAATCCCTGGATGCCCTTGTCTAGAGGACAATGTAAACACACGTGTCCTCCTAAGATTACTCACCCTACTGATTGTATCTAAAGATTAAAAATTCCAATAAAAGCCTAACCAGGCAGGCAATCAAGGGTCCCTGGTCACTTCAGCCAGGCCATCCCTTAGCCTCTCTCTCATCTGTTCATCTGTTGTTCAGGGGCTGCTGGTCAGCCCTGACAGCCATTTGATTGTATCTCATGATTTTATAGGTCAGGAATTTGGGCCAGACTTGCTGAGTGATTCAAATTTTATCATTTCTTTCTCATATACCAGTTGGAATACCCTTTATTTTTTAAAAATATGTTTTTTTATATATATTTTACAGAGAGGAAGGGAGAGGCATAGAGAGTTAGAAACATTGATCAGCTGCCTCCTGCACGACCCCCACTGGGGATGTGCCCACAACCAAGGTACATGCCCTAAGACCGGAATCGAACCTGGGACCTTTCAGTCCACAGGCCAACACTCTATCCACTGAGCCCAACCAGTTTTGGCTAAAAATATAGTTTTTATTAATTGGTTTTATTTATTTATTTTTGAAAGTTAGAAAGTGAATTGTTGTGGAGCAAACATGAGTGAACGACCACTGGAGTCCAGACCAAATTAAAATTTAGGGAGCCTTTATTAGCTGGCCGGCCAGCC
>PVJN01021527.1:0-34526 GCA_004026805.1 Lasiurus borealis
GGCCTCCATCGGGGCTGCTGATCAGCCCCACCTTTCTGATCAGGCGCCATTGATAGGCCCAGAGGTGCTGACTGGCATATAAACCAACCAATCAGAACCAAATTGGCTGGCAGAGGAGGGCAGTTGGGGATGAGATCAGGCTGGCAGAGGAAGGTAACTAGGGGTGATCAGGCAGGCAGAGACAGTTAGAGATGATCAGGCCAGCAGGGAAGTGCAGTTGGGAGCAATCAGGCTGGCAGGGGAGAGAACTTGGGGGGGGGGGGGATCAGGATAGCAGGGGAGGGCAGTTGGGGGTGAGATCAGGTCAGCAGGTAGGGCAATTGGGGGTGATCAGGCCAGCAGGGGAGCAGTTTAGTGTTCATCAGGCTGGCAGGGGAATGGCTAGGGGGTAATCAGGCTGGCAGGCAGAAGTGGTTAGGGTCAATCAGCCAGGCAGGCAGGTGAATGGTTAGGAGCCAGCAGTCCCAGATTGTGAGAGGTATATCCAACTTCCAGTGGGATTGGTCCTAAACTGGCTATCAAACATCCCCTTTGGAGTCCCAGATTAGAGATGGTGCAGGCTGGGTTGAGGGACACCCCCTCTGCAGTGCATGAATTTTGTGCCCTGGGCCTCTAGTTCTATATAATAAAAACCTACCATGCAAATCAACCAAGAAGCAGAATGACTGGTCGCTATGATGCACACTGACCACCAGGGGGCAGGCGCTCAACCCAGGAGCTGTCTCCAGTCCACAGTCCCTAGTCCAGCCAAGGGCGTGCCAGTAGGGGCCCCTCGATATCCCCGCCAGGTCCCCCACAGACGGGCCCTGACTGCTGGCCAGGCCTCGGGATCCTACTCGTACATGAATTTCATGCACCGGCCCGCTAGTTCTACCGATAAAGAAACAGACCAAGAGAAACGTATTCATTTGATGAAAACATTGATGAAGGGAATGGAGGGGAGGCCTATTCCTGACACTGCAGGGAGAGAGCAGAACAGCCCTGGGTGAACACAGGTCATCACCGCCAGACAGGCAGGTCTTGGGGAGGGCGTTTCGAGAGGAGATGCCACTTCCACATGGAAGGCAAAGGCACAGCTTAGAAGGAATACAACCTAACGACCACTCACCCTGTCTGAATTCATTTAACCCCTTCAGTGTTTATTTATTTATTTTTTTAAATACAGTGGTACCTCAAGATACAAGTTTAATTCATTCTGTAATCTTGATGTGTGGGAAACTATGAGACACTCAAGTGGTGGTAAACTGGTAGGTTGTGTGCAGCCGGCTGATCTGCGAGATGACTCCTATCTCAAATGTTGCTCGTATTTCAAAGCAAAAATCGCTCATTCGATGGCTCCTATCTCAAAAATCTCATATGTTAGGGCACTCGTATCTCGAGGTACCACTGTATATTTAATTGATTTTTTTCATAGAGGAAGGGAGAGGGATAGAAAGTTAGAAACATCAATGAGAGAGAGACATCGATCAGCTGCCTCCCCCATTCCCCCTACTGGGGATGTGCCCGCCACCAAGGCCCATGCCCCTGACCGGAATCGAACCTGGGACCCCTCGGTCCACAGGCCGAAGCTCTATCCACTGAGCCAAACCGCTTCTGGCTAACCCCTTCAGTGTTTATTTTCTCCTCTGAGATAAGAGTCATCTGTCTCTAGTGAGGGCAGGGAGTAGGGTGGTTTGAAAAGGAAGGGGCGGGGGCAGTTTGATGGGGAGGCATTTGGGGGGCAGTCAGGCTAGAGGGATACACAGGACAGAAGCAAGCAGGCAAGGCCCACAGAACAGAAAGCGTGTTTTGCTTTCTGAGAGCCTGGCGCGCGTTGGATACCCAGGGTTCGCGCTGGCCTCAAACATGTTATTATAGAACAGCGGTCCATTGATTGCGATTGTGTTCTCCAAAATCTCAGCTGCTCTGAAGCACTTTGCAATTCTTCAGCTTGTTTTCTCCTGGAATCACGGGAATTTCTTAAGCACCTGTTGTGCGCCTGACAATTGGAGGCATTTACAATCGCACAATGGTCATTCAGGACACAACTTAAAATCAATACGAGGAACGAAAGAACAAAGCCAGGTAGCATGGACTCGGGTGGCAGATTGATTGGTGCAGTTTCAATTGCCGTAAGCATTCAGGAAAGGGAGGCCGCAGGAGGGGGGGGGATGTTTCAGAAACTGCTCAGCCAGAGGAGGAGAGAGAGGCCCCCCCCAAAGGAAACTGCATGCTTGGGGGGATGTGTGGGAGGGACAGGACTTCACAGGAAGAGAGGCACCATACTGTCAACACACACAGAGAAAAGAGGATCCTGTGAGTCTTTGTGTGGAAACTGGTTTCCATTGTGTTTTCTTTGTTCAAGTGCTTTTACTGATCTTCATTTCTTTTTCTTTTTTTTTAATATTTGTTACATTTTTAAAAATATATTTTATTAATTTTTTACAGAGAGGGAGAGAGAGATAGAAAGTCAGAAACATTGATGAGAGAGAGACACCGATCAGCCGCCTCCTGCACGCCCCACAGTGAAGATGTGCCCCCAAGCAAGGTACATGCCCCCAACTGGAATCGAACCTGGGATCTTTCAGTCCGCAGGCTGACGCTCTATCCACTGAGCCAAAAGGGTCTCGGCCTGATCTTCATTGCTTAGCGCAATTAATATTTTCCTCATTTATTCTCTTTCACTCTGTTTGGGTTAATTTAAACTACCCATACGACATCTTATTATGGAGAAAGTCAGTTGGTTGTAAGTAAGCAGATAAATGTGCCCATTGTTTAAAAATTTGTAAAAAAAAGTATACAGTTACTCCTCCATGCAAAATTATCTGAAATATGTACAGGATGAAACAAAACATGAAGATAAAGGAGGGAAGCAATTGGATTCTTTATTCCTTTCTGGTATGGTGTCTTGTTAATATAGATATAGAATAAGCACAGCTTGATATGGACATATTCTATGATGATATACTTGCTTCTTAGTGCTCAATATAAATAGACTGTGAAAGGAAAAAACAGTCTCTGAAAATTTATCCAATGATGGACTGATTCTTCATCTCATCTATAACAATGAAAGCATAATATGCTAATTAGACGGGATGTCCTTCCAGGATGCAGCTGTAGCTGCGGCCTCAGGCTGCGAGGGAGAGATGGAGGCAGCCAGGGCTGGGAAGGGCTATGCATTCTATGGATTGTTGAGTCTCTTGGGCACAATCTGGAAGGATCACGGGTTGATCACCTTGAAGAGCTGATTTCCCCGGTGACCAGAAAGACAGCAACACTGGGACAGTGGGTGGGGAATGGACGATAGGGCGGTTTAGAGCAGCGGTTCTCAACCTGTGGGTCTCGACCCCTCTGGGGTTGAACGACCCTTTCACAGGGGTCGCCTAAGACCATCAGAAAACACCTATTTCCCATGGTCTTAGGAACCAACACACCGCTCCTCGGTGTAGCAGTGTAGCCATGTCGTTTACTGTTGTTATATGAAGACTGTTGCCCATGCTACACCACGATTCAAGACAACATTTCATTTATTTGTAATTAGAAAGAAATAATTCACAATATATAATTACATATTGTTTTTGTGATTAATCCCTATGCTTTAACTGTGTTCAATTTGTAACAACGAAAATACATCCTGCCTATCAGATATTGACATGACAGTTCATGACAGTAGCAAGATGACAGTGATGAAATAGCAATGGAAATAATTTTATGGTTGGGGGTCACCACCCCATGAGGAGCTGTCTTAAAGGGTCGCGGCCTTAGGAAGGTGGAGAACCACTGCTTTAGAGCATTTGCATGACCATCCTCCTCGCCAATGTTACCACACATATGATAGAACCTGAACATGACTCATAGCTCAGGACAGAAGGCAGACAACTGAAAAAGAATGGAAGTGGGAGGGGTCACCATCCAGGACCCAAGGACTTGGGCATGCGTCCTAAGAACTCTCAAGAATGTAAATGAGAAGATGCGGCTGATAGAAAAAGGAAACCAGCAGGACACCTAGAGGACTGTGTTTTATTCCTAGACCCGGATCTTTCACAGGTACGTTCTCCACTCGTATCTGTCCAATTGATGAATAAATTAATTAACCCACCTTAAATCCTGCTTTTACCCTCAACCACAGCCAACTCCACTTGCAAACACCATAGACCCATCAGAAACTCAATAAAGCTCTGTTTGTGTTTTTTTTTTTTGTTTGTTTGTTTTTTAACTGTGCTCACCTCTCAAACTGAATAAATTCGTGAAACGAATATTGACAGAGAAATATTCTTCAGGTTAGAGGGATGCAAGGAAAAATGTTCAACTAGTGCGAGAGAAAAACACCTCTTCTGAAAGCTAAAAAGTGAATTGGTGTTTATTAATTCCAAATAGAATGTTTAGCATTCTCTCTGAGATGCTGTCTTTATGAGACGCCCCGACCATTTTTTATATCTGTCGCATCGCTTGTCTGGTCCATAACATTTCAACAAAAATAAAAAGAATGTTATGATTTCAATAAATAGAAACACAGTTACATTTACAGAGCAAAAGCCAGTGTGTTGGATGTCAAAGGCTGATTACATAGACATCATCCATCTGCCCTCCCCTACCCTGCCCTCCCTGCCCGAGCACACACACACCTCACAGCTGGGCCATTCCCACCTCTGTCTGGATTGCAATCACTTCTGCTTTCTCATCAGGAAATTCTCCTCCCTGCGTGAACATGTGGTGGACACTGCCTTTTGCATTTCTCCTCTTAACCATGTTTTATGCTTAAGAAATTAAAATGAAATGTAGAAGCAACAGGCCACGTTTTCTCTATGACATATCCAAGGTGCATGTTTCCTCGAGGGCAGAGCGCCTTCCCTAGAAAGATGTCACTCATCCCACGTGCCCAGCTGCAGGGGAGGTGGGGGGTGGGGAGAGCAGGTCCAGGAAGGAGCCTGTGCCAGAACACCTCCCAGGAGGTGGCCACATCCACAGGAAGGAGAGTAATTCTCCTCACTAGGAATGTGTGGGAATGCACGTGGGGAGGGTGAGTTCATAGGTTTGGAGGAAGGCAGCGCTGGCTGGGCCATCCCCTTGCTGATTTCCAGAGAGCCCCGGGGTCTCCGATGTCTCAGGATCAGTCAACAGCGCTGCCTGTGGCTTTAAGGACTGCTTTGGGATGAGTGTTTTATGCAAATGAGGACGTGGGCTATTGTGATTCTTTCCTCTTTCCAAACTGCATACTTTTGCAGAATATAAGGAGCTTACTATCCAGGTACATCTTTGGTATCCAATCAAAGCTACTTCACAATAGCATGGATTCACTACCAACATTTACAAAGCCCAGGAACTGAACTTCATGTGACGTTTCAGAATAAGCCCACTTACTGTTTTAATATTTCCGATTTTCAACATAGCTATGGAGAGATGTCCAAATTTAGTGACCAATCCCAGACATCTATGGTAACATAATGCGTTCATGTTTAAAATGAAGCTCTTCAAAGATTCTGCCTAACCGGTTTGGCTCAGTGGCTAGAGTGTCAGCCTGCATACTCAAGAGTCCCAGGTTGGATTGTGGTCAAGGGCATGTATTTTGGTTGCGGGCACATCCCCAGGAGGGGGTGTGCAGGAGGCAGCTGATCAATGTTTCTCTCTTATTGATGTTTCTAACTCTCTATCCCTCTCCCTTCCTCTCTGTGAAAAAATAAAAATTATATATATATATATATATATATATATATATATATATATATAGAGAGAGAGAGAGAGAGAGAGAGAGAGAGAGAGAGAGAGAGAGAGAGACTGTGAACACACATAAGGACTACACAGACATGTGACCTGCTATTGCATGAAGCCTGGTCCACCTTGTTTCTAGAAGAAAAGCTGTCTGAGCTACGATAGGAATTACATGATCACCTGACCATCACGGCGGCCAGTTCCAAGGTGAGCCATTGAAGAGAGGGCCAACAAACAGACCTTTGTACATGGCCAAGTCTGGTTCCGGATGCAATTTCCGATAAAAGATCACCACCCTGAGTGCGCCAGGGATAGAAATGAACAAGAACGTATTTAAATAGTTTAACTGTCACGTGAAGTACTGCAGTTTACATGTGAAAACATCATAGACTTGTTTTGGCGTTGATTGTTTATTTACCGATGCTCTGTACACAGTGATAACATCAACTTACAGATTAGTCTGCTCAGGCTGCCATAACCAAAGATCCCACGCTGAGCGGCTTAAAGAACAGACGTGTATTTCACAGAGCTCTGGGTTCTAGAAGATCAAGGAAAAGGTGTCCACCTTGCAGGTTCCCAGAGAGACCTCCCATCCTGACTGGTAGACCAGGCAGACCACATTGTTTTCATTGGATGTTTCCGCTGTGCGTGTGCGGGGAGAGGGAGGGAGGGTGTAAAGGGTACAAAGGCCTGAGCTCCAGGGTCTTTTCTTTTACTTCTAAGGGCATCTGTGTGACTGGGTAAGGGCCTCACCCTCTGACCTCTACCTTAATTACCCTTCCAAATGCCCTTTCTCCCAAATGCGATCTCTGGGTATGAGGGCTTCGGTATATGAACTCGAGACTGCACATTCAGCCAAGAACAACCTTCATGAGCATATTTTGTATCTGCCTAGGTTGTGCTTTTTTGTGCAATAAAAGTATGAATAGAGATGGACATTCTTTAAGAGGGAAAAATCTAACATACTTGGTGGAATACCCAAAATACTTGGATAAAATAATCTTCAAAATGAGTAATGCCATTTGCTAACTTTTACTTCCACTGTGGTTGTGTCTTTTGCATATTGCGTTGATGTTGCAAGCATGTGTGCGTGCGTGACACACACACACACACACACACACATCTCTCTCTTCATATGTGGCATCCAACTTCTCCAAAACACTTCAAAACACTCTCTTGGGGAGGTTCAGAGAGAATGATAGGAAATGAAGAGATGCCAAGAGTATAAGACAAGTGCAAAAGGATACGCCATGAAGAAGCTTCCAGAGCGTTAACACCATGAATGTTTTCCCCAGGCACGACTCCTTCCTATTTATAATTGTGTTTCTCACACTTGTCACAACCTTCATCTCTTAATTTCCCGGGAGGACGAGCAACAGAGCGTTAAACCATAATGTGTGTTTAAATGCTCAGTGTCAGATCAAATCTCCTATATTATACTCTGTCACCAGGCCTAACAGTTAAACTATAGATTGTTCTCTTCTGATACGTTGGCTTGACAGCTATTGTGAGTGTAGCGAATGATATTCGCTGACATCGCTACCAAAAAAAAAAGAGATTATTGAAAATACATGGTTCTATTGAATGAAAAGACGTGGATTCTGTAGAAAAGAGAACCGCTCTTATCCTCTCCATCTCACATGAATGAGGGGGCACGCAGGAGGGGAGCGGGATCCGTCTGAGGGTTCTCACCTGTATGTTGGGTGTTTCATGAATGCTGCCAGGTGAAACCTCCACTAAAGCCATAACTTCTTTTTTATTAAATATGTCTTACTGATTTTTTTTTTACAGAGAGAAAGGGACAGGGTCAGAGAGTTAGAAACATCAATGAGAGAGTCATCAATCAGCCACCTCCTGCATGCCCCCTACTGGGGATGTGCCTGCACCCAAGATACATGCCCTTGACCGGAATCAAACCTGGGACCTTTCAGTCTGCAGGCTGATGCTCTATCCACCGATCCAAACCGATTTCGGCTACAGCCATAGCTTCTTAATGTCCTCAAAATATGGTAGTTCAAGGGTTAGTCGCTCAAGAGAGGGCCAATGGCATTTGTGTTTCCACTGGCAAACATTGGCAACCTTTACTACCAACAGGTGTCATGCAATAGCCATTAAAAGGTGTTGGAGTGTTAAGGATGCAGCTCAATGATTTTTCATGAAACGACATGACTAATGTAACAGCATCCGAATAGAAACAGAACCAGCTCCCTTATGCCTACCTCCAGTTGACAGCCTTCATTCAAGGTGATACCTATGGTGACTGATCTTCATACAGTGGTACCTCGAGATACGAGTGCCCTAACATACGAGATTTTTGAGATACGAGCCATCGAGTGAGCGATTTTTGCTTTGAAATACGAGCAACAGTTGAGATAGGAGTCATCGTGCCGATTGGCCGGCTGCATACAACCCACCAGTTTACTGAAACTTGAGCGTCTCATAGTTTCCCACGCCTCAAGGTTACGGAACGAATTAAACTCGTATCTCGAGGTACCACTGTATATGCTTTTCCTTAGTGACTGTAAACCTCGGACCCACTAATAGGCATAAGTCCAGCCTGAGCCTTTGTTTATACCACAAAGTTACAAGAATTCAACAATGAGAATTAGCACTCACATTCGTCCATAGGATGGACATATTTAAACATGTCTACTGAAAGGAATGCTGTATTAACTATTGCTTTGTACAACGGTATGGACTCATGGGGGTGGCCATCACTAGCTCTTAAATAAGACATAATTATAGAGATAGATATTAGAAGCGTACTGCATGAATTTGTGCATGGGTGGGGTCTGGCCAGCCTGGGGACATGGGTAGTTGAACTGCCTGCTGGTTGAACTCCTGGTCGAAGGAACAATTTGCTTATTAGCCTTTTATTATACAGGATATACACTGAGTGGCCAGATTATTATGTGTTCAGAGATCATTATAATCTAGCCGCTCAGTGTATACAGTGCATTGGGATTCTTTAAAATGCGCGGCTGTGCCTCTGTGCTATGGAAATATAAGTATTCACTTTCTTTTCTGTATTTTTAAAACAAGATGCGAATATAAGAACTTTGAAAAGCCAATTTTTACATGAGAGCTGTTATAAAAAACTCAGAAAGGAAAATGACTTCTTGTTAAGAAGACAGCTCGAGAAGAGCATAAACTTAGGCCCCTGAGGAGCCAGCCTCCGAAACAGAGTTCAAGAACATATGGGCCGGAATAATCTAATCACATTGAATCTTTTTCTGTTCCGATGGCATTCCTTTTTAAAACCTATAACTAGAGGAAATGGAACATGACTGAGAAAATTATTGTAGTGATCCTATTTAATAAACAGGTAACATGCAAAGTGATCCTTACACCCTCTCATAAGATGGCCGCCCCCATGTGGTCAAAGATGGCCACCACAAGACGGCCGGCAGGGGAGGGTAGTTGTGGACGATCAGGCCAGCAGGGGAGGGCATTTGGGAGGGATCAGGCCTACAAGGGAGGGCAGTTGGGGGCAATCGGGCTTGCAGGGGAGTAGTTAGGCATCAATCAGGCTTGCAGGAAGGTGGTTGGGGGGTGATCAGGCAGGCAGACAGGGGAGCAGTTGGGATCCAGCAGTACCGGATTGTGAGAGGGATGTCCAACTGTCGCTTGGGCCTAAACTGGCAGTTGGACATCTCCCAAAGGGTCCCAGATTGGAGAGGATGCAGGCTGGGCTGAGGGACACCCCACCCCAGTACATGAATGTTGTGCACCAGGCCTCTAGTATTAATATAATATTTAGCTTCAAAATGACTATCATTGTCTTAGAGTGGGAATATATATATATATGTGAATTAAACTGTTCAATTGCTTATGGCCTGAGACAGTCATCTTACTTCATACGACGTTGTTAATAAAAATAAAGCCACAACATACATCCACGTATGGGCAGTGGTAATTTATGCATGTTTTTCATTGACATTGTGTGTGTGCATCTTATATGTTTTCTTCTTCCAGGTCAGTTTGGATTGATTTATATCTCTTAAAACTAAAATGTTCTTGTCGAAGACAAGAGTGTTCCAATAGAACTAAAGTCTAAGCCAACATTTAAATGTTAATAAATAAATACTACTAATTTATATTTTGCAATTTAATAAAATTTTATATTTATTTTAAAATCTCTGCCTTATTTTTTTGGATTAATCTTAATATCGGAAGTTATTTTAAGAAAAGAATATCATGAACATGTAATTGGAATAAATTTTGTTCAAAAGTGTGAATACTAAAAAAAATAAAAGTGTGAGTACAAATAAATAATTGACTTCCTTGAATATCTTGAGACTTTCAAATAAAATCGCAGTAATTTACAAATATAAAAATGCATGCTCACTGGAATGGCATTTAATTCTCATTTCAAATCTTAGAGTCTGTGGCATAGTTGCTAAAAAATCTAATTTGAAATCATTTCAATCTCTTCACATTTTCAGAATTTCTCTGAAAATGCGAAGGGTGTGTTTACTTTTGGATTAAGACAAAAGTCATTCCGCGTTACTTATTCAAAAAGTACAGTTACGTTTATATCTGAGAGACGCATCAACATCGTTTGCATCCATGAAGATACAGGCGCTTATTATTCTCGCTGCCTGCCAAATTCCATTCATTAGGATGTCTTATTTTTAAGAGCTACTAAAAATAACAATTTAGATGATAATTTGGCAGTGATAAAATTAGTCATGTCGGTGAAGATAGTTAAATAAGACCGTTTCACAAAAAACTTCATCAATATTTTATGTAGTCCATTAGCGACTTCCGCTTCTTTTGACCAAAACAGTAACTCCTTGCCGACTTAAATGACATTTCATTAATATAATGTACAGTTTCATTCTCCTATAATGGGCTATTTGATCAAAAGATTTCCCTAGTTACTTATTCTGCATGGGAACATGAGAAGTGATATCACGTGAGATCAAATGACTCATATATCATAGCATGTTATGTCACATGGCAGAAGGAGGACCGGCCAGGAGGTAGTAGAAGGCAACATGGCACGGCAATGATGAACATGGATTCTGGGTACAGGAGACCGAGTCTTGAACTCCCAGTCTGTATTCACCAGCTGCGTGCCCTGGAATAAGCAGGTCTCCTTCCTTATCTCAGTCTCCCATTTGAAAAACAGAGATGAGAATAACCACCTGTCTGATGGAGTCACCCTAACATTAAGTGAGGTCATATTTTTAAAACTCGAACAGGATCTGGTACAGTTCGCATACAGTGACTATTTGCTATAATTCTTTCTGTGTATCAATGTCTCCGTGATTCTACAGGCAAGGGGAAAACTCTAGGAAAGTGTAAATTAGGTTGGGAATGTTCATTATTAAGGAAAAACGATGTGGATAGAAGATGAAAGGAAGATTGGGTAGGAAAAAAAGGGGGGTAAGATATATATGATAGGATCCTTATAGGCATTTATATAAAACTAGAGGCCCAGTGCATGAAAATGTGTGCACTCTGGGGGTCTCTCAGCCCAGCCTGCAACCTCTCCCAGTCAGGGAGCCCTCAGGGGATGTCTGACTGATGGCTTAGGCCCTCTCTTATAGGGAGCAAGCTTACGTAGCAGTCTGGCCTCCCTCTCCAGGAGGCAACTGGCAGGGCGATTGGAGGACAGCTGTTCTGCCATTCAATCAATTTGCATATTAGGCTTTTATTATATTGGGAAATATATGCTTATGTATGTTTTTGTAAGTGTCATATTTTTCCTATTGATTTTTTTTAGAGACAGTAGAGAAAGGGAGGGAGAGAGAGAGAAAGAGTGACAGAGAGAGAGAGAGAGAGAGAGAGAGAGAGAGAGAGAGAGCGCAATGTGAGAGACATACTGATTGGTTGCCTCTCACATGGGCCCTGACCAGATGCAGGGATTAAATCTGAAAGGCAGGTACATCTTCTTGACCAGGAATTCAACCTGCAACCCTTCTGTGGGCAGGCCAAAGCTTCAATATTGATAAAATATTGACGTTTTCCGTGAAGCTGTCTTATTTAACTCTCTTCACCGACATGACTGATTTTATCTCTGCTAAATTACCAACTAAACTGTTATTTTTAGTAGCTCTTAACATAAGACATCCTAATGAATGGAATTTGACATCGGCAAGAATAATAAGCGCCTGTACCTTCATCTATTCAAACCATGTTGATGGGTCTCTCCGATATAAATGTTAACTGTACATTTTGAATAAATAACACAGAATGACTTTTCTCTTAACCCACAAGTAAAACCACGGAGTCACACCAGCCAGGGTTAGTTTAACTGCCCTTGTAAGCCAAGGTGAATGTCTATGTACTTTGTAAAGAGTAAGAGGAGGCAGGACTCTTTTTATGGAACCATGAGTGACAGCCCAATACATGTTGAAAGAAAATTACAATTTCTTGAAGCACTTTTATGAATGGCTCCAAAGGTATTTAAGTAGTCAAGGATAGTCTATATATATGTCCTGGATGAAAATATTGTGACATTCCACGTAAAAATGATTGGCCATTTAACAACTCATAACATAGATGAATGTCTTTAAAATGTAAAATGAGAATACGCACGAAGACTCATGTTCTTATTCCTTTGCAATTGGAGCACTAAAATCTGTTCCTTCCCGGCATTTTCCTTTATTAACTACGAAGCTTATATGGACCACCTAAATCATATCGTTTTAAGAAACACACCTACAAAGGAGATATTGAAAAGTATGCATTTAAAATTGAAAATTAACGTACAAAGTATCAGTCTTCATAATTCTCATATATTAGGCTAAGTAAAAACCTTCCTATACCTAAAAGTAATATCAAAATATTTTATCACCTTTACAAATCCTGTCTGTACTTTTTCACATTCTTATTATCTGACCTTACATTTTTACCGTACAGGGACAAAAATCTGTGTACAATTACTATTTCTTAACACCTCCCGTCCTTGTGTTCTCACCAGAAAAACAGAAACTATGCCTCTTATCAACATGTGTTATTTTGTTTCAATGACAAAACTTATTTTTATCTGATGCATACTTTGCAGGTATAGATTTTGCTCCGTTTTTATGAAGAGGTATATGGTGATTGATCAGGGGAGAGTCCCGTTTCTTTTTCTTTCTTTCTTTTTTTTTAAATATATTGTTATTGCTTTCAGAGAGGGAGAGGGAGAGAGAGAGAAACATCAATGATGACAGAGAATCATTGATTGGCTAACTCCTGCACACATCCCACTGGGGATTGAACCTGCAACCCAGGCATGTGCCCTTGACCCGAATCAAATTTGGGACCCTTTAGTCCACATGCTGATGCTCTACCCACTGAGCAAAACTATCTGGGGCCTGTTTCTCTCCCTTCCTCCCTCCCTCCTTTCTTTCTTTCGTTCTTTCTTTCTTTCTTTCTTTCTTTCTTTCTTTCTTTCTTTCTCTTTTTCTTTCTTTCTTTCTCTCTTTCTCTCTTTCTTGTTAATTCTAACCCGAGAATATTTTCCCATTGATTTTTAGGGAGAAAGAGAGAGAGAGAAACATTGATGTGAGAGAGACACACACCATGACCAGAGCATGGGAACCTGCAACCAAGGTACAAACCCTTGACTGGAATCAAACCAAGGATCCTTCAGTCAATGTGCTGAGATTCTATCCACTAAGCCAAACGGGCTAGGGTGAGTCCTGTTTCTTATAATCCACTTCTGGGACAGAATGGGTTGACAATACTGCTATCCATCCATCATTTCAGTATCTCATTTGAAGAACCTTTGATGCACAGACCTCATCTCTATATATAAAAGACTAAGTGATTGACCATACATCCATCCAACCGGCCAACTGACCGGCCGGCCGGTACATATGATGAGCACTAACCATCTGTACCAATAAAAGGTAATATGCTAATGATACTGGATAGACCAGATGTCTTCCGGACATCATTCTGGACATCCTTCCTGACAAAGCCAGGGGCATGGCCAGCCTACAAACTGGGCAAACTGCCCCTTGCCCAGGCAGGCCCCGCCCACCATCAGGGACCCCCCCGCACCCCGATCAGGGGTGTGGCTGGCCTACAAACTGCCAGTGGCCCCTCGCCCAACGTGGCATCCTCCCCAGCAGGGACCCCCACCCCAATCTGAGGCCCCATTCAGAGCAGGCCAGCTGGCCCCCACCCATGTACCAGGCCTCTATCTTATACAGTGGTACCTTGAGATACAAGTGCCCTAACATACGAGATTTTTGAGATACGAGCCATCGAGCGAGCGAGCGATTTTTGCTTTGAAATACGAATTTCAATTTCAACCGTTGAGATAGGAGTAATTGCGTGGATCAGCCGGCTGCACATGACTCACCAGTTTACTGTGACTTGAGCGTCTCATAGTTTCCCATGCCTCAAGGTTACAGAATGAATTAAACTCGTATCTCAAGGTACCACTGTACTATAATAAAAGGGTAATATGCAAATTGATCCTAACAGCAGAACAACCAGAACCACTGCTGGACCAGTCACTAGAAGGTACACTGACCACTTCTTGGTTCCTTCTCCTGGCCATGGGGCACCGATCACCTAATGGCAAACGGGGAACCAGGGGTTGGTGGTGGCAGGGGGCGGAGCTGGCTGTGGGTAGCTGGGGAAAATGGCCCTGATCACAGGCCAGGCCTAGGGACCATACACACGCACGAATTTCGTGTGCCAGGCCTCTAGTTTAAAAATAAACATTGACTCATGCATGCAGGATTCATGTAAAGCTCTTGCTGGCACCAATCACATGCCTGTGTTTCGATCTGTCATTGTCAATTGTGATTCTGGTTGACACTTCAATTCTAGAGAAAGGGCGAATAGTGATATTAAAATATTTCCTCTAATTAATTTCCTTCCAATGTGCATGAATCCGTGCACCAGGTCACTAGTTTAATATAACATCACATAAAAAGCTGGGGAAAGCATGTTAAACAGAGAATTGTCAGCATTTCCTATTACATTTGCTGGAGGGAAAATGATCATTCTTGTCTCGCAAAATGTCCATGCAGAGATGTGTGCATCATGTTCTTGAAATAATAGTCAGTATAATTAGTTTCCTATTCCATTTTAATCCAGAAAAAAATATACATTAAACATATGTCAAGTTGTAGAGTGATGGGTAAGATATCTGCTCACTTCTCTAAGACCAACATAACATCAAAATTAGAAGGTGGATAGTTTTCTCTAGTAAGTATTATAATTAACTGAACACAGTACTATTACAATCATATATTTAAGTTGAAATTAAAAAATCACGATATCTGATTTTGTTATTATTAAAGAAAGTAGGTATGTGGTTGCTCACCTATTTGAGGTAAATGTACCTGCAATGTGTTTTGAGAAAGTAGTAATAAACCAAAATATATTTCACATTATTCATTTTAAATTATTTCTCAATGTAGGATCTGAAATTATTTGTTCCCCCAGAAAGAGAGAAATAGCACTTCCATGAGTATTATGAGTAATAGTTGCTTAAAATCGATACACTATTATGAGTCTGAAAATGTTGCATAATGTTCCAGCATAAAAATTAGTATTAATATTAGCTTTCACTTTACTTATGAATGACTTCCCAGCTGTGATCATTTGAAAATCAATGGTATTCTATCCAACACTACATCAAGCATGTGGTCTCTTGAATAGGACACAATTTATCAGACAAAGAAATTATAATAGCACTAGCTAGCAAGACATGATAATGTCTAGGGGGAGGGAAGGTTCTAGAAAGGGTCTTTCAAAGGCAAGTACTCAACATCATCCAGCTGTTCTATAATTTAAGCTTGGCTAATAGGAATTATGAGAAGGAAAAAAATAATTCAGCATCGCTCAACTCTGCAATTTATAGCTCAGAAAAGGAATATTTATGTTATTTCAAAAACTGAAATTAAAACCATGTATAATTAAATACGTATAAAGATGTTACACTTAATGAGGTAAAATTTGCGAATTATAATTTTTTTATTTTCACAGGAAAATTATGTATTGTATGAGACCATTTAAATTGTCTTAACAGAACATCATACATCAACATAACAAACTCATTTACCCTTTTAAAAAGAACAATCAGTTTCCTGCACAAAACAAATGGCTGTTTAACTTTCTTGTTACTTTTATACACACAATCAGTCTTAGTCTAAGGTAGTAATGTTAAGTTGTCAGACATTAAGAAGCAAGCAAGACTTCTAAGAAATAAAAAAAAAAAATAGACACGGGAATAATGCAATATCTCAGGAATTAGTCCTGAGCTAAACAAAAACAGACATTTCCTTATTGATCAGAAAAGATTAGGATTTTTGTATCTTTTTGTACAATTCTCAGGAAAAAAGTTAGGTGTGTATATTTAGTCTCAAACACTAGACCATGATAAATCAATGCTTCAAAAATATATTACTTCTTTTTAAAATAGACATTTTGTCTAAATCTTCTCATTCTTTTTTGTTCATACTATTTGTTTTAGCACCTTGCTTCATCTCTGTCTACATTTCCTAAATGCTGTGTCTGAAATCTTCACAATATTTTGAATAGTGGTGCTTTTCTTAATTGATGACATGCGCTTAACTGTGCATACATGATTTCATTGGAAACATGAAAAATGATATTTTCATCCTGGTAATTTACCCCATGCGCGATGATCCTGAAACGCAAAGCTGGTGACCAGGGTGGTTCTGTGCAGACTCACGCTCAGGCCCTGCCCATCGAGGCACGTGTTCATCTTACTTTCCCAGCTGGCTGGTCGGCATCACCTTTCCGATGACAGGACCTTGACTTACAGAAAGGGGTGACTTGACTCCCTCTCACTCACACCACACGGGAAGTTCAGGAGCAGTTCTCAGAGAAGGAACTGACAACTCTCAGGGCTGTTATTGGCCATATTGACTAATGACCTGTCCAGACCTGGGACTGTCAACAAGGGATACGCTATACCCTATGTGCATAGTCCCTGCTTTGAAGTCGTGTGCAAAGAATGTCCCCGGGAAAAGAGGGGTGGAGAACAGAATGAACAAAAGATGCTTTCGGCTATGGATACATGTGAACATCCACCAGGCATTCTCTAACTGCAGTGTAGACTCTGCTGATACTGAGGGTGGGATTTGCAGTTGGGTATAAGTCACGTATACAATGTCAAGTCTAGAACAAGTAAATAATGGTGGTTATTTTCCTTTCTTGATCTAAAATCCCATCCTCCTGGGACCTGGGCATGGATATATGATTCAACAATATTTCATGCAAATTTGAGAATGTTTACTTTATTTCGATGTTTCCCTACACCTTGAAGAATTTCCAAATCATGTTCAACACATCAAACTCAACATTGTATAAGTAATATTATTTTCCTGGTACCCAGTATCTACTTTTCTGTTAATGGATATGCTATTATATTTATTGGAAAAATAATATGAGGATCAGATTGGACTGAATCTGACATTTCCCTCAAACCATTGTATCTATTGAAGAGGCCCATGGCAGTATTGGGAAAGTATAAAGTTGGCCGGAGTATAATGTATCTCTGAAAATAGGAAGAAAAAAATCCTTCCTGTTTTCAGATACAGTGGTACCTCGAGATACAAGTTTAATTTGTTCTGTAACCTTGAGGCGTGGGAAACTATGAGACGCTCGAGTTGCTGTAAACTGGTGGGTCGTGTGCAGCCAGCCGATCTGCTATTACTCCTATCTCAAATGTTGCTCGTATTTCAAAGCAAAAATCGCTTGCTCCACAGCTCGTATCTCAAAAATCTCGTATGTTAGGGCACTCATATCTCAAGGTACCACTGTGTTTCAATACAACATGAACATTCTTTAATGTCTTGGCTAGAGTCTCACTTGCCAAGCATTCTCTATGTGTTTTTATGTATTTATTCTTTCCAACTAATCATATAAATAACTAGAGGCCCGGTGTGTGAAATTTGTGCATGAGGGGAGTCCCCTCAGCCCAGCCTGCACCCTCTATAATCCAGGACCTCTCAGGGGATGTCCGACTGCCCGTTTAGGCCCCCTGCTTCCCATGATCAGGCCTAAACGGGCAGTCGGATAGCTCTCTCACAATTTGGGACCGCTGGCTCCTAACTGCTCATTTACCTGCCTGCCTGGTTGCCCCTAACTGCCCCCCCCCCCACCAGCCTGATCACTGCTAACTGTCTTTGCCTGCTGGCCTGTTTACCCCAAATTGCCCCGCCTGCCAGCCTCATTGCCTCCAACTAGGCCCCTACTGGCCTGGTTATGCCCAAATGCCTCCCTTTGGTTGGCCCTAAGTGTCCCCCCAATCCCTGCCAACCTGGTCGTCCCCAACTGCCCCTCCCTCTGCTAGCCTGGTTGCCCCATGCAGCCTGCTGTTAGGTCATTACTGTTACTATGACAACATCCCAGACAATTTGCATGCTCCTCTATTATTAGCGTACATGAGAATAGTATCTTGTCCCAAAACCCCTTAGGTGCTCTTATTGAGAGTAGAGGGAAATTTTTCTTCCTTCAGTAACGTGTTGATACTATTCAGCAATAAGAAGACTCTAATTTGACACTGATATTGAAATGTTAGAAATAAATAAATAAATATAAAAATGTAAAAACATAGAGTTAAGGAATATGGCCTGCTATATTATGCAATGAAACTCTTACATAAAAAAATGACTGCTTGTCTCTCCGAGCTAAAGGTTTAAGCTGCATTGCCACACCTGTTAGAAAATTACCAGAAATGCCGAAGACTGGCAGGCACGCCGAACACTCCACCACTCCGTGATGGACAGAGTATCACATGCTTAGAGAAACAGATTTGACTTTATGAAATTGCCTGCCCAGCATGAAATAACACGCATGAATGTAGCGGTGTACTCTTTATAGAGTCTTACTTGTATTGTTCTAAAAGCATTGCTAGTTACTAGAGTTAGTTAATAATGCTTCACTATATAGAAATGAAGTATAGAAATGTCAGTTTAAAAAACCATCGAGCTTAAAAGTCACCTTTTTATTTCAAAAAAGAATTTTTTTCCCCCATCAGTTCAGAAAGGAGATGAAGCTCAAATGGAGGAACAGCTGGCACAGATGTCAACAACTCTGCGCTCTGTGCCGGTCCAAGCTGAAGTTCATTCACATCCAGTTTCCCGGGGGCCCCACAGGATCGTCGTGAGTGGTCACCTTGAGAGGAAGATGACAGCCTTTGCATTTTGATTTGTTCCCCCCGTTAATTTTATGGAAACATTGAACTTTTCCGACACGGCAGTGGCCATCTCCAGCAGCTAAAAACGCGGAGCCCCAGCTGCTGGAACCTCCCAACACCCATGGGATGTGACTCCCTGCCTGGGACACAGGAAGGCAACATCGATGGAAAGTGTACTTAGATTTTTGTTTCAGATATCGCGCCACCAGACTTTAAATATGGAGAGAGACAAAGTGTTAAAACCAGATTTTAAAACTGGTTAGCAAATGCCCTTTCTCATATCCCATGGGAAGGGGATAGTATGAACAATGAATGATTGGACAAAACAGATAAAATAGCATTAAAAAAAAAAGTGATACTAAAAGAAGCCAAAGTAGAAATCCAAATATTCCTGCCTATGATTATATGAAATTAATAATTTAAAAATATCACCACAAAGAAAATACCAGGTCCATATGTTTTCATTGGTAAAGTCCTTTGTAATTTTAGAAAATGATCAGATGAAAAATCACACAAATCCTTTAAAACATAGAGGAAGACGGAATACTTGACTTGTTTTAAGATCCTGACATAACCTTAATACTAAAAGCTAAGCCATTTAAAAATAAAAGAGATAAATAAGAAATATAGACCAATATTTCTCTTAAACGTTGACACAGTAGTTGAACAAAGCATAATAAAATTTATCCAGAAAAAAAATATATATATAGATAGATATACATATATATTAGGGGGCCCAGTGCACAAAATTCATGCGCTGGGGAGGTGTCCCTCAGTCCAACCTTCCCCCTCTCACAGACTAGGAGCCCTCAGGGGATGTCCTTTTGACGGCTTAGGCCCGCTCCCTAACCTCGAGCCGCAGTTTGCCAACCACTGGACGAGGCCTTTTCTTCATATTTCATTTTTCTTCGTCTCTGAAGAGTGAAAGATATATTCCCGGAAAATGAAGACGATGTCAAAGTGGCCATATGTTTGTTTTTCACGGATTATCAGCAGAAGACTCGCTCCTGGCCTGGTGATGGTTTGTCAGCAATTATTAATGGGTATTGACACTGACACAGTCCCCACCGAGACTCAGCCTTTAAACAGCCCGGGATTCAGAGCTCGTCGGGAAGCAGCTGCCGCTCTCATCGAGTGCACCTTGCAGTTCTATTTCTTAAGAAAATGTTCGCCGTCAATAGAGGCGCAAACATCCACAGGGTGATGGTCTTTTACTTTAAGGCAAATTCACACTGTTGTGTGTCATCAGAACGGATGCAACTTAGTTGTGACGTTCATAGAACAGAAAAGCATAACCAAAATCTCAACTTCAAAAGCGAGTCCTTATGTTCGCGTTTCATAAAAATGTTTTTTTAAAAAGTTAAGAACCTCTAGACCAGTGGTTCTCAGCCTTTCTAAGGCTGCGACCCTTTAAGACAGTTGCTCATGTTGTGGTGACCCCCAACCATAAAATTATTTTCATTGCTACTTCATCACTGTCATCTTGCTACTGTTATGAACTGTAATGTAAATATCTGATAGGCAGGATGTATTTCTTTGTTACAAATGGAACATAATTAAAGCATAGTGATTTATCTCTCCCTCTAAAATCAACCAATCAGAAAGCAATTAACAAACATTGGGGAAATGCATAGAATGTTAGCTATGGAAGGAAAGTTTGCACCCACTGGAAGAAAGGGAGGGAGGAAGAAAGAGAGGGAGGGAGGGAAGGGGGGAAGGAAAGAGGGAGGGAGGAAGAAAGGGAGGGAGGGAGAAAGAGAAGGAAGGAAGAGAGGAAGAAGGAAGATAGAAAGGAAGGAAGAGAGGAAGGAAGGAAAGAAAGGAAGGAGGGAGGAAAGGAGGAAGGAGGGAGGGAAGGAGGAAGGAGGGAGGAAAGGAGGAAGGAGGGAGGAAAGTAGGAAGGAAGAGAGGAGAAAAGCTATTCAAGTGTAGTGGAAATCACATCAATTTGAGGCCTAAATAGTCCTGAATCTGGATCTTTGCTAAAACATTTCCATATTTTCGAAGCCAAGGGAAGCCACTGAATCTCCTAAACTTGTCTTGGAATCTCTGAAACAGGAGTAAAATCGCCAGAGTTGTTGGGAGCATGAATGATGTGTCTTATGTAAAATGTTCCTTTCCACACGACATGCGAATGTGCTCAAGGCAAGATGGGCGTCACCTTCTCTGTCTCTGAGAAGAGCTTCATACTATGGGGGTCCTCCATGGTTTGGGGCGTTGGTTTTGTAGGATTTGTTGACATGGTACATGTGAATGCATCGGGTAACCCTAACCGTACTGTGGTGTTGTCAGGCGTTAATCTTAACGGTTTTATGGCTCCTGGCACCTGGCTTTCCTGTACTCAGCCAGGGGGAGAGCCCAGGGCTCCCCACAGAGACCCCGGGGTGACCCCAAAGGCCAGGAGAAGGGCATTCACCCCAGGTGCACGGAACTGTGTGAACCCCAGACATAAACCCGTGTGCTGCTCACAGAAATTTTCCCCACATCCCTGGATAAAGGGATAAAGCCACCTTTATTAGAACATGGGCAATCCTAAAAGAACATGACTATTTAACGCGGCACTTTGATATCTCTGAAATGGACCTTCCGCAGAACAGTGTTAGATCTAGCTCACTTTCAAGTCCCGTTGTAAACACGAATTTCTTTATTTAGAAGACCAGGGCAAGCCATTGATTTACAGAGTACACCTGGCATCTGCATTAAAGGTAGCAGAAGCCCACGCCAGGTGTGGAAGATGTCTGTCTGAAGACCTCACCGTGGGAAAACATGACAAAGATGGCACAGGACAATACTTCCCACCCCTCAGAATAACTAGCTGGCAGCTCATTGCCATATTCTTTTGATTATCGGGTGTGCTTTCCCTGTGCCTTGATTCTATCGCATTCTTAAAAAAAAAATAAAAAATCTCCAACAGAAGTTGTTCCTGAAGAAAGTTGCTTTATTAGGCTGGGTGTCAATATATTTTCCGAGATCCGTTTCTTTCCCTGTTTATTTATTGTGGAGATTATTTATTTCCCTTCGAAAGTTTAGCCTCCGGGGCTCCATGGCAAGAGCCCTCTATTACAGAATATAAATAGCACTTTGCCCTCCCTCTCTCCCCTCCACCCTATAAATTCATCCCTAATGACGGAGAGAGCGCAGACACACTCCGAGATCCATCAGAGTTCTGCCGAGTCCTCATTTTCCACGAGAAAAAAGAACTCTAAATTGGAAGCCATTACTTACAGTTCATTTATTTGCTGGACTAGAAAAAAAAAAAAGGAGGAAAAAAAAAAAACACGGACAATCTCATTATAACCCAGCTTTGTCTTACACACACAAGAAATGTTTCATCATTATGATGTAGCAGTTATCTGGAGGAAGAAATGAAATTATTCTTTTAGCAGACTGTCATCCTCTCTACTTATTAAACTGTGTTAAAAGTACATTTCTTACAGAAAATGCCAATGTCTGATTGGATTTTCCACACACTCCACTGAGCTGACTGCATAGTAAATGAACTGAGTTTTCCAACTTATCTTTTTTTCTTCATCTCGGTGTTTTTTTGTTTTTTTTTTTTCCTTTAGCTTTAGAACATACCAAGAATATGTGTCATTTTATTTGCATTTTTGAAGTGTTGCCTTATTAGAGATTTTATTAAACCAGAAACCGGGCTCAGTAAATATCATCTTCATATGACTATAAATCCACCATTGGATTTCTTTGTTATGTGGATATGACAGATGTTTGAAAATGAAGCCACTTAGTAAAACAAATTTTACGCAGAAAAAAAGGGAATGGCCAAATGAGCATCATCTATAGGGTGATATGTTAATTAGACTGCACATCTTCTGAACGTCATTCCGGACATCCTTCCTGACGAAGCTGGGGCCAGAGGGAAGCCAGCCCAGGGCCCAGGTGCCTGTGGGCAGCTCAGGGTTAAGCCAACTCAGGTCCTCGGTGCCTGCCCACAGCTGGAGGACAGAAGCCCGGGTCCCGGGTGCCAGAGAGACGCCAGTGCCGACAACCAGGGGAAGGAAGGCCTTCTCTGGCATGGATTTCCGTGCATCGGGCCTCTAGTGTTTTATTTATGTAGACTTCTGGCAAATTCTGTTTCCAGGAGCAAAATATAGATGATTTTTTTTTAGATAATCTAGTCCAGCTCTCTTTATTTATTTATTTTTTATTAATTTTTTATACATATCTCCCCATTGCCCCCTCTCCCTCCTAGGCATACCCCAACCCTCCAGTGTCTGTGTTCATTGGTTATGCTTATATGCATAGATACAAGTCCTTTGATTGATCTCTTATCTACCTCACCTAACTCTAACCTTCCTGCTGTAATTTCACAGTCTGTTTGAAGCTTTACTGCCTCTGTATCTATCCTTTTGTTCATCACTTTATAATGTTCTTTATGATCCACCAATGAGTGAGATCATGTGGTGTTTCTCCTTCATTGGCTGGCTTATTTCACTTAGCATAAGGCTCTCCAGTTCCATCCAGGCTCCTGCAAATGGTAAGAATTCCTTCTTTTTGATGGCAGCAGAGAATTCCATGGTGTAGATGTGCCACAGTTTTCTGATCCACTCATCTGCTGACAGGCACCTAGGCTCTTTCCAAATTGTAGCTATTATAGACTGTGCTGCTATGAACATAGGGGTGCATAAATCCTTTTTGATTGGTGATCATCAGATCATCCTTGAAAAGAAATACACATTGGTGGAACTGCATTGTGAAGAATTTAACAAGGCTAACTTTACACTTAGCTCCTTAGTGAAGACAGTGCAATAAAGACACAAAGGAAAACCAAAGTTACACAAACTCATTAATGATAGTTATATATTCAAACTGCAAAACACTCCTGGTATGCCAATAGCCCAGCTAAATGTAATGTAGAATGTCTCATTAGATGTACTCATCTTAACAGAAGTTATATTTAACTGATTAAAATCTATTAATTACCAATCAATACTTTTTGTATATACAGTTATACCTCTGATAGCTTTGTTGATTTTGCCAAACATTTAGCAGTAGAGGTGCCATGGTGAATATCATGACACATAGTAAAGTTTGTAAAACAGCCATCTATAAAAATCAACACAAAAGCTGTGCTCTGTTTAAAATAATACTGATTAAATATATAGTTCACTCACCTACTTGCGAAAATCTGTTTTTTTTTTTCTCTTTAGATTATAAGATTCCTATCTGGAATGTTTATTATGGAGTATTTCAAACAAAATTAGAGGAAATAGTAAAATAATGATCATGATCTAATTTGGATTTCTCATAGGCCCACCCAAACTTTTTTTTTTAAGTATATTTTCTTGATTTGTTACAGAGAGGAAGGGAGAGGGATAGAGAGTTAGAAACATCGATGAGAGAAAGACATTGATCAGCTGCCTTCTGCACATCCCCTACTGGAGATGTGCTCACAACCAAGGTACATGCCCTTGACCGGAATAGAACCTGGGACCTTTCAGTCTGCCAAACCGGTTTTGGCCACCCAAACTTTTTTCCTCTGCGCGAATGTATTTAAAAGCAAATCCCAGACATCATAACTAATAGACAATATTTTAACATAATTACATAACCAACATCATACTCAGGAAAATTAAGTGTAATTTCTTAATATCATCTGAAAGTCAGTCAGTAATCTGCAATTTTTTGTCTGCAAAAATCAGACAAAAGAGTTCATTTTCAAATTACTTTGTTCTAATTAAGATCCAAATTTAAAAAAAATCCTTGTTGATATGATTTTTAAGTTGTATTTCCCCTGCTATTTTTGTTTAAAACCACTTTGCGGAGGTATAACTGACAAATCATAAGCTGCATATATTTAATCTGCCCAATTTTATGAGATTTGATACATTTATACCTATACGATCATGACATAAGTCAAGATGAGGAAGAGGTAGAGTCTCCTGAACCTGTGACTTTCTTTGAACCTCTACCCCTTTCCTCTCCCTCCTCCTCCAGCCCATGCCCCGTGTCTGCAGGCTCCTAGCTCTGGACTCTACCTTCTTTTTAAAAAAAAAAAAAATTTATTGATTTTTCACAGAGAAGAAGGGAGAGGGATAGAAAGTTAGAAACATTGATGAGAGAGAGAGACATCGATCAGCTGCCTTCTGCATGTCCCCTACTGGAGATGTGCTCACAACCAAGGTACATGCCCTTGACCAGAATAAAACCTGGGACCTTTCAGTCCGCAGGCTGATGCTCTATCCACTGAGCCACACTGGTTTTGGCTGGACTCTTACCTTCTGATGTAGCCAGAACCTGGTTTCTTTGCCTGGGGGGGTCTTCCTTTTCAGCTTCAGAAGCCATCTTAGTCCTGGATGGGAAACTAGAACTAAGGCCCCTGCAATCCAATCAACACCCAGGACTGGGCGCTGCTGGTGCAGACACCCCGTCTCCCTGACCCCTGCATGGCCTGCCTGTGAGGGTGCTGTGTCTGCCTTTCCCTGGGTGGCCACTGTGATGGGATTGGGCTCTGGTTCCCCCTAGTGGTAGCTCGTTCATAACGCAGGCGAAAGGACTGCTTCCCTTCCTGCCCCACCTGCTCCCCATTCAGGGTCCCTGCCCTGTGACCTCTGTCCCAGCTTCTGGAGATTCCACAGGAAAGCCCTTGTCTAGTGGGTTTCCCCAACTCTCTCTCAGGGATAGGCTGACTTCTGACCTCCCTGAACACCTCCCTCCAGTCCCCTCGCATCCTTCAGTTCTCAGTTAACTTCCCATGGGCCAGGAGAATGCCTCTCTTTGGCCATGGCTACTTCACACGTGGGGCTGCATCGTCTGCTTTCATTGCAGCGAGTGGCTCTTTGGTAGATGACCTCCCCTTTGTTCAAGATGGATTGGGGGGATCCCGTGGCCTGGGAATGATTCAGCAAGTTCTGCAGCCGAATGTATGCGACATGGCTGGCTTCCACTGATGCTCTTTGCCTAAACCATCATTTCGTGAAAAGTTCCAAAGGGTGACAATCTAATCTGATCGTCCCCTCCATGTAGTAGCCTTGATTTGTTCATTATTCCCAGTCCTCCTTGAAGTATAATAATTAGAGGAAAGGAAGGATACATTTTTAATGGTTTCCTCTTAGTTCTCAATTTTCAGAAAAATAAATACATATAGAAAAAATTATATATATTTTTTCAGAAAAATAAATATATATAGAAAAAATTATACACACACACACACACACACACACACACACACATATGTATATTAGAACAGCAAAATTTCTTTAAAGTTGGCTCCTTTATCCTTTACATGACACCAGCAGCTTTTGATTTAAAAAAAATGATGACTTCCCCTTTACATTTTTGTATCGTTTCTTCCTTGTGGAGCATCTAGGGAGGCAGCTACAGTGCCCGACACTGACACACTGGGGGCTGGGAGCACTGCTGGGATGGTGAAGGCAGCACCAGGGCATCGGTGCCTGGCACGTGCTCTGGAGATTGGACCAGCCTGAGTACTGGGGGAGGGAGTGGGCTGGAGGGCCATCAGGATGGGCTGGTCAGCTGAGCCACGCTCCCCCTGTGGGAGTGGACTGACCACCAGGAGGCAGCTCCTGCACTGCCCCACCATGGTCAGTGCGCATCATAGCGACCAGTCGACAGGTCATCCAGTCGCTTAGGCTTTTATATAGAGAGATTATTTAGTTAAACATTTTAATGAAGTGTGGTGCTATTGATGAAATGCAACGTAAGCTAACATATTACAAATGATGGTAGTTTGAAACCCAGCGTCTTCAGATGAAAGTACCACCGCTCTGTCATAGAGGGATAGACTGTTACCTCCGTATTATCATAATGCGAAGGATGACACGGATCTGCTGTGAATCCTTTGAAATGAAGTCATCTTTGAAGCTTCTTGTAGGTGCCCAGAAACCTCTGTCAGTGGGACCAATTATTGTTTTGAAATTGCTCTGGCTTTAAAGTAAATTGCATCAGCGACTGAGCATCGTTCAAAGCGGGGCTTTTTTCCAGACATGATGTATCGCCTCCTCGTTCATTGTCTCTGGTCACGTCCATGTTCATTACTGCCCAGAGTCAGCCTCAGCCTCAGGGAGGAGGTACCGCTAGGCAACATATGTGGGACATGTGTCCTAACCAGCTCCACATGCTTCTGTGGCTCATCGGTTCTTGATCCGTCTACTGTTTCTATTGATCCTGGTGTGTAGATTGGATTCGTTCTATTAATAAATAATAGCATCTTCTATAGGCTTCTTTCACCATTACTTTGAAAATGTATGATCTGAGATCCAATAACTAATTTTAAAAACTGAAATGAGTGAACATTATCCTATGAATGTTTGGCATCCATAACCAAGAGATGCGTAAAGGAAAATTATTTTTTTTCAAAAATAGTCTTCATCGAAAGAAAATGACCAATAAACTTGGTGATGGTACTGAAGACAGAGCCACCACACTGCTCCCTGTAGTGTCTTGATGAAAACTCATTTCTCAGCCTTCCTCTTATATTCCCTGCTGGTGCACAGGATAAGGTTATACGCTTGTTTATTTATTTTTTAATAAATTCAAACCTTTTTTTTTCTCTTGCTGAAAGTATAGGATTAACATTTCAGTCATGAGATTATGTCTCATGGAATAAAACAGCACCGGCATTGCTGGTTTTTCACATACAAGTGAACTCTGAGGTCATATCCGAGTTGACCGGTGAGACACATTAACCATCAAGCAATCCTCAATGAACTTCTCAGGTCAATGGCCAATGTGTTACCCAAAATTAAAATCAAATGCCTGGACTCTACACCCACTTTCCTGTCACTCTCTGAACCTGGTAACTTCCCATAGTTCTATAGTCATAGCCTTTAGAAAAGGAACTACCATTGACACGTGGGCCTCGTAATATGTAAATTTGTCCATTGCCGGAATTACCACGCCTCCACATCTCATTATATCCACGCTACATATCTGTCTATACCTAAATAAAACAGGTCCTTTTAGGGGATGCTGGGATCAATAGCCCCTGAGTTATATGTAAGTGATTATAGGAACAAAATGCTCTTTCAAATGATCAGATTTTTAAAATAGGATGATGGTTATATTTTGCTCATGTTTTCGTATATGACTACATTTTAGGAATCTGCATGTTATATTTTAGTTTTATAACATACCCATTATATATACACACACATATGTAAAAATATACATCCATAGTCATAGCTAGTTATCAAGGGATCAGGGCAAACTGTATAATACTTGAATGTACATGTTTCATATTCTGTCATTTGATTTATAAAACCCTATTGATTGGTCACTATTATTGTGTTTTTGTTTTACTTTTTTACAAGTGCTGGAGAAAGAAGAGAAAGCAATTTTGCTCTTGAACATAAAGAGGCAAAGAAAACCCCTAAACATGCTGTCACGTGACACAGAAGCAGTTTTCTTCCTCTTGTATGTCAACCCAGGGCCCTGCCCTAATTCCTGTGACTGACAGCTCTCCACGTTGCTGCCTTGGATACAGTCTTGTTATTGAAAACACCCTCAGGCATGTTCTGGAAATTCTACTAGGAGACACGATATTCTCTGATTTAAGTTCCACTCTATTCAGGAGAACAACTGTTCATATATTTGGTCAAAATCTGTTCCTTATAGTGGTTATTCTATTGTCAGAAATAAATATGAAAATGTCTGTTTTTTCTGATATGCATATACATATCCATTAGATATCTATGAAGTATATATATACATATGTATATATATATATATTTTTAAAGAGATTGCATAGAATTTTTTAACTTTTATTGATTGATTGATTGATTGGTTTCAGAGAGGAAGGAAGAGGAAGAGAGGCAGAAACACCAATGATGAGAGAGAATATTGATAGGCTGCTTCCTGCACGCCCCCACAGTGGGGATTGAGCCTGCAACTTGGGCAAGTGCTATGACCGGGAAATCGAACCGTGACTTCCTGGTTCACAGGTCAATGCTTTACCCCCTGAACAAGAATTCTTATTCTTTCAGAGGATAAAATCTGAACGAATATACCTCTCTACTCTTATCTCTGTGCCCCAGCTTCTTAAATAAAATATCACCAAACGCCATGGGGAAAAAAAAAAAGTAGTTCTAATTTTTATGCCGGTTTATAAAACATTTCTAAATAATTAAAACCTCGCCGTACCCCCACATTTAATCAGAGAGCTGCCAGTTCACTCAGCCTGAACACCCCCCTCTTCCAGGCTTCTCCCAGGACACGGCAGCAGCAGTCAGAGCAGCTATCAATTTCTGAGAGGCTCTTTTCCCGGGGGATCGCATGTCTTCGCAAGGATGTCCAACCTGTCAACAAGGCGGACCTGTTGATATTAAAATCCGTATTCCCCAGCCAGCGGTCCTGCCTCCGCCTCCCGTTAGGTGTGACCTTGCCCCGACATCTGTTCTGTCACCAACACCGCACTCTCCTCGAACAATCTCAGGGAAAAAGGCATTTCCGTGTAGAAACGTGTGTGGAAAAAAAAGTCAAGATCACGGTTCACATTCTCTTCCCCAGTGCATCCCAGTGATGCAGTATGAACTCTCCTTGCTTCTCTTTTCTTCAGGAAAAAGGATCCCTGATGGCCGCCAGCATCTGTCATCGCATGTGTAGTGCATCTCACGTTTGTCAGACTGCTCTGAGGACAGGGGAGCGGTCCTTAGAGCCACACAGGATGCACCTGGTGCTCATGCTTTAGCTCCCACATGCTAACAAGACCAAGAAGACAGCAATGGTTCATGCTGGCTTTGTGTCGGAGGAGCTCCCTGAAGACCAGGCTGTGTCCTGGGAAGATAGTATTTCAGCAAAGAGCCTTAACTGGCTCAGGCACAGGAACCTTCAGACAGGGGTGTGTAAATCAGGGGGACATGTGGTGTGTAAGGCTATGGCCAGTTTAGTGATTGATACTGGAAACAGTAGAACATGCAAAGAAAGGATCTGGCTCTCTGCACCCAAGGGAAGACATATGTATTTTCAAAAGTTGGGGATGGGAGGTAGAAAATTGTCTTTCTAACCAATCTTAGGAATTTCAGGTTAAGCTATTTCTCATTACATAGTCCTCCATGGCCATTAGTCATACAGTGAGCTTTTTAGATTTCTTGTAATCCCCTCTGTAAAATTAAAATAGAACAAAGCAAAAACAGCTGCTTTGTTCTCGCCATTGTTTGTTAGAGCAAAGTATTTTAGATAAAGCTAGTGAAAAAAATACTGTTTTTCTGTTTATTTAAGCCACCCGTTTTTAGTACTTTGTTCCAGAGTAAAGACTCTGATTCAAGGTGAGATAAATAAGTAAATAGCGCTGTTGTGATTGTATTCATATAAATAAATTTATGTTACTATTTGTTTAATGACATTCCTCCACATAGTTATTTTATTTGCATCTAAAGCAATATAATCCATGGGTATTGGTTATTTGATTTTCATTTGGTAACTCATATCTCCAAGGGTTTTATCCATATGTTTACAAATAAATCATATTTTAATGTTGAGTTGAAATTGTACTCTATCTTAATTTTAATTACCTTTATATTTGTAGCTTAACTTCCTTCTTGTCTCTATGTTTATACCCCCCATTTTTTTTTGGTCAACTTGCACGTGTGTGTGCTTTTGAGATATACCTCTAACACCCACAATCACTCTGCTGTTTTCTGGCTGTGTGCTTTTACCAAAGTATATACTCTCTGTTTGAAGCATTGTATGCAAATTTTCAAAATTAGTTGGCAAGTCAATCCCAGGTGGAATTCAGACTGGCAGAAGCCTACCTATATTACAAATTCATGAACTTTTATCCTTGAAGGTAGGGGCAAACAAAGCTGACCCTTGTGACTTTGAAAGGGAGCAGAGACTGTAAAATGAAAGGCAAACATAGTTTTACACAGCACTGTCCTGTACCTGTTCAAGTGTTTCCCCACAGGGTCTACATTAACGATGCTGAAACCATTTTACATATAATTGTCCCACACTTTCACAGAACCAGTGATGGCTGGTGAATGGGCAGAGCTGGGTGCTAGAGTGGGAGGTTACAATCAAAGGAGACTAGAATGATTTAGGTGGTAATGGGGCTGAAGTTGGAGTCAGCAATAAACCACAGTTAGCTTCATACAGACACAGAGGGATACACATACATAGATTCGAAGCTGTGCGCATATTAAACACACACACATCATATTTTCCAGCATATAAGATGACTTTTTAACCCAGCAAAATCTTCTAACAAGTCGGGGGTCATCTTATATGCTGGGTGTCATCTTATAGGGCAGGTATATCCCAAACTCTATATTTTAACTGGAAAAGTTGGGGGTCATCTTAAACGTCCAGTCATCTTATATACCAGAAAATACAGTACTTCCTTCTTCTGCCATCGAAGAGAGCCTACAAGCAGTAACATCTCAGGACGCTTCGGTGGCCAATCTTGGTTTCAAATACCACTCTCTCTAACAAGAGGAATCAAAAACTCCTTAGAGAAAGAGCTGGAGGACTTAGGGAATACACAAGAGTGAGCATGGAGCATCTGAGCATCTAGTAGTGACAGATTTCAGAAGATGTTAAAAACAATCGTACAGACCCAACCACAAGGGAAGGGTGTTGGCAGGCACGGAAGATCCTGATGCCAAAACTGGAAGAAGTTTTGAGTAACAAAATAAATAATATATTCTTGGATTATAACCCAAAGGATTACATAAACATCCAGAGCCCCTTTAGACATCAACTAGTGAATGCACAGATGTGGGAGGACAGACAATCCTCCCAGGGAGAAGAAGGCATGGACACGGGGCTCAATCCCTCCTCATGGACCTGTTAGCTATGCAGGGATATCTCTCAAGCATAGAGTGTTCCAGGGCAGCGGGAGAGAAGATAACTGTGCGGGAGAGAAAACCAGCTGACACTCCCATCGCTAGTGGATCAAGATTAGCATCCATAATGATAGCCTACCGATAACAGGTACCCTTGATATGATGTGATGAGAATGAGACTTTATCTCAGTTGTTAATTTCTTAAAAACCCACCAACCCTGCTACACCCTGAAAAAAAAAAATCCAACCAATTCCGAATTTATAAAATATCTGTTCAGTATTCTTCAAAACTAAGTCATCTAAATCAAATTCTCAGAAACGATCAGTCTTGTAAGTCTAAAACTATTAATATATACACATATAGACATATGCCTATAACTATTATACACACACACACACAGATGCAGTCAATATCTTAATCGCTTAAAAGCTATGGAAAGATAACATATGCCAACAGCATACAGTCTGTTATATAATTAAACACAGATAAAACATGTGATAGTTGATATTAGTCCAGAAAAATGGCTCCCTATATCATGTTTTTGGATTCCTAGAATTTGTGTGTAAAGTAGCATAACCTTAAATACTGGAACTGATAACCTTGAATCTTCCATTTTTTTTTAATTTTTTTGAAATTTTATCAAGAAAATTAATATTTCTAATCATAATTTTTTACACTTCCTTCCCTCTGGCCATGACCACACTGTCGTCTGTGTCTGTGGATGATGAATATATATCCGTTGGCTAAATCCTTCACCTTCTTCTATACAGTCTCCCCAGCCCCCTCCTCTCTGACAGCTGTCACTCTGTTCCATATAATCAGTTTATATTGTTCCTTAGATTCCACATATACTAGTAAGTGACACCATATGGTATTCGTCTTCCTCTAATTGGCTTATTTCATTTAGTGCAATGACCCCAGGTCTCTCCATGTTGTAACAAAAGGTAAAATTTCCTTCTCTTTCACAATGTTCCTGAGGCTTTAGACTCTCTAATTTGACTGTTTGTGCTGCTGGTTGTAGGATTGTTTTTGTCTGTTTACCTGAGTGGGTCTCAGGGTGCCCGGATTAAGCATTGTTTCTGAGTGGGTCCTTGTGGTTTCTGGATAAGGTTAGTTTTTGAATTGGGTGACGCGGGAAGGTGGGGTGGTAGATGGCCTCCCCTATGGTGTCCTCTCCACTCTATTGGGGGTCTACATAAAACAGGCATCCCGACTAAAAACAAGAGAGTTAGGAACATCGATGAGAGAGAGGCTGTAAATATTGTTAACTTAAGTCAGTGGAATACATCTCTCTGCTTTTCTTTATGTGTTTGATTTGTTCATTTGCTTCTCCGTCAGCCATTTTCCCCACATCTATCTTGTTTCTACCTATGTATCTATGTATCTATGTATCTAGTATATATCTAAGTATTATCTATCTATCTATCTATCTATCTATCTATCTATCTATCTACCTATCTATCTATCTATTGATCATCTTTCATCTATCTATATCTCTAGCATCTATTAAGCATTTATTGGCCACTGGGATAATAATTTACACAATATGCTCAGTACATATTTGGAATACAGAGTACTTTTCCTTTAGCATTAATCACAGACTGTAGGTGGTGCATTACATAATTTACCACATGATTTCTTCTGACTGTGACTTCCCAGAAGAATGACAGCTTTCCTGCTGACCAGGGTACAACTTCATCATCATCATCATCATCATCATCATCATCATCATCGCCTTCTGGGCGTCAGTTTATGGAGGCATATTTCTCTCCCACATTTCCCCCTTCCCACAAGACTGGTGACCAATCTTATCACACACATTCCCTCTAACCTTTCTGTATTTTACTGGGAGTTAACTTTGTAAAGGGCAGATACTCATCAAGACCAATAATGACTAAATACATGGATGGTAACAGAAGCCTTGCAAGGAACTGTAGATATCATCAAGATGTTAATAAATTTGCACACATACAACATGCCAACCACTATTTTTACATTAGTTTGTTTATTTAATTTAATATTTTTTTATTTTTTACTATTTTTTAGTAATGTATTGCATGTATACATATCTTTCCATTGCTCCTTCACCCACTCCCATGCATGCCCTAACCCCTCAGTGTTTTGCATCCATTGGTGATGCTTATATGCATGCACACAAGTCTGTTGGTTGATCTCTTATCTACCCCACCTCTCCCTAACCTTCCCGCTATATTTTGAGTCTGTTTGATGCTTGACTGCCTCAGTATCTATCCTTTTGTTCATCAGTTTATAATGTTCTCTATTATCCATAAAAAATATGGAACGCTTCATGAATTTGCGTGTCATCCTTGCACAGGGGCCATGCTAATCTTCTCTGTGTCGTTCCAATTTCAGTCTATGTGCTGCCGAAGCGAGCACTATTTTTAAACTTTTAATGAATTGTCTGATTATTCGATCATTTCCATAATTTTGTGAAATCAATATTAACACCCAAAATTACAGATCCGAAATCCACCATTAAGTCTTTTGGCAGCATTTGTCCGGTGGTACTGGCCAGGTTTTGTTATAAGGTGGAACCAGGAAACACATCACTGTACATTCTCCTATCTGCTTAGAGTCTCCTGTTATTTCTTCCTTCCCAGTCTCTTATTTTTCAAATATCAGGAACTTACATGACTCACTAGTGTTACCAAGGAGATACCAACACAAACTCTAGGTCAATTCATCATTCAAGCACAGGAAAATGGGCTAAAGTAATTAACCTTAGGAATCGAAGAGAAAAGAAAAACAATGAAGCTGTCTACCACAGAAGGAACACCAATCTACCCTCTGCATGCAGTGACTAGTACATCTTCCTGTGGCCTTGCATACCCAGTCATCCTTCCAGAGGATTCTAGTCATTTTCTCCCATTTGCTGAGTCACCAAACTAACATGATTTAACATATCATAAACTCTCACCTATTGCTTTCA
>PVJN01021528.1:0-34523 GCA_004026805.1 Lasiurus borealis
GCCAATGAAGCCAACAAGGGAGTAGTAGGTGTCAATCAGGCTGGGAAGGGAGTGGTTAGGGGGTAATCAGGCTGGCAGGCAGAAGCAGTTAGGGGCTATCAGGAAGGCAGGCAGGCAAGCAGTTTGGAGCCAGCAATCCTGGATTGTGAGAGGGCAGTCAGGCATCTCTCAAGGGGTCCCAGATTGAGATGGTGAAGGCTGGGCTGAGGGAACTCCCCTTCTCCATGCACAAATTTTGTGCACCAGGCCTTTAGTCCTATATAATAAAAGCTTAATGTGCTAAGTGTTAGACCATTTATTCAACTGTTCGACCAGGGGGCAGACACTGACTGGTAGGTTAGCTTGCTGCTGGAATCCAACCAATCAGGACTGGGTGAGATGGGCCAGACATGTCCTGGAGCCCTCCTGTGGTTCCTCCCCAACCTGATCATGCACTGGTGGGGTCCCTTAGCCTGGCCTGCACCCTCTCACAATCTGCAGGCTAGGCTGAGGGACCTCACCAGTGTACAAATCTGTGTACCAGGCCTCTAGTTTGAAAATAATCCTTATATCATCTGATACTTTTTAGTGATAAAAAAAATTTTCAGCCCTACCCAATTTGACTCAGTGGATAGAGCGACGGACTGTGAACTGAAAGGTCCCAGGATTGATTCTGGTCAAAGGCATGTACCTTGGTTGCGGGCACATCCCCTGTGGGAGGTGTGCGGGAGACAGCTGATAAATGTTTCTCTCTCATCAATGTGTCTAACTCTCTCTCTCTCTTCCTTCTTCTCTATTAAAAAAAATCAATAAAATATATTTTTAAAAAACATTTTCATATACTTAACTTTTAATTGCTTTAAAAATGAAATTTTTATCCTTACTCTTCTCCCTAATCAATTTTACTCATTTTGCATGATGCCATCTTTCCAAAGTGTTAAGAGAATATTGACCCTTGTTGCTTTCATTCAGAGTTTAAGTAACTCCTAACTTTAAATCTTTGGGTAAATAATTGTAAGAGAGAAGATTGGTATTGCAAAGAGGAGACCTGAAAAGCAAAGTTTAATAGATGCTTTTTATGATTCAGTTTAGGAAGAGATAAAGAATTCTAAAGAAAAATATATTTGAACTGAAACTCTACTCCTTCCCTGCTGAATGAGAAGACTAAAACTTTTGGAAGAGAGTAGCTGACAGAACAAGATCATGGCATTTTCTTATATTTTGTGAATTTAAAGTGGACTGAGGTAAACTTAAGTTCTTATAACCCAGCATGATAAGGAATAAATTTTAGAAAGAATTTTTAACTATTTATGGATTGTCCCTCATCTTTGCTCAACTGAGTCAATCAGACAACAAGAACCAAAACCTGAGAACTTACTGCTTCAGAGGAGGCAGGAAAAAGCAAGACCAGTCACATATTTTACTAACAAATGAGGATTGCTAGGTCATTATTAGCAGCAAGTAGACATTGGATCATATAATCTTATGATAAGCCATCTATCCAAGCAAACACAAAAATAAAAGTCAATACCTCTTTGGAAGTTATTTTAAAGCTAGTTGTTGGAATATTTAATATATTTGCATGAACAGCATGATGAAAAAGAAGCAGGAAGAAATTTAATTCTACCTGGTAGTTTTGCAATAAAATATTTTGAGAAAGAGAGCAAGCAGATGTAGGGGTACCTGAAATTCATGAACTCATTACATTGACCATCTATTTTATACTCATATTTTGAAGAAGTAAGTTTAAGATTTTGGCTAGCTAATTATTACTCTTTTAACAGCGATGGCCACATGCTTAGTTACTGGACTTCCTGTTGAAAGACATGTAATAGAAGGTGTGACTACTTTCCCACCAGTGCTCACATAGTCCTAGTGTACTCAGCTGAGCATTTAGAAGGAAATCGACATGGGGGTCTATGTGACTCTCTCCAACACCCACGGCATATTTATATTAATTGATTGCATAACAAATCTGGGAAGAAACCTGTGTTGTTTGGAAGGGTTCTGCAGTGTTGTTGCATTATTTTGGCTGTAGACAAAGAAAGGAATGATTTATTGTACAGATAGCTAGGAGAGAGAAGAAACCAGCCTGGTCCTGACACATGCCAGACTGAAGAGAACCATTAGAGCATGTGGCAGCTTTTAGCAGGAAAGCAGCCATTTTCATAAAAGCATGAATTGGCAGAACTGACAAATGGCTCTGATCAAAGGCTTTGTGAGCTTTTGATGAAATATCCAGAGTGGAAAAGTATTTCTTCTTTTGCTTGTTCAGCATCCATTATGCCTTCTTCTGCTAAGAGCACTTTGCATTTCCTCTGTAACCCCCCCAATGTCAGCCCCTGTTGGACTTCCCTCATCCTGCAGGAGTGGGATTTAACCCAGATCTAACAAAACAGAGCACTGTACATCTTTTCTTGATTGAGAGATAATACACATACCATAAAATTCATTCTTTTAAAACATACAGTTCATAAAGTATACTGTATTGTGCAATCATTACTAATATCTAATTTCAGAACATTTTAGTCATCTCCCCCAAAAACCTAGTACCTTTTTGCAATTGTTCCTCATTACTATCCACCATTAGCCCTTGGCAAGCACTAGTCTACTTTCTATCTCTATGGATTTTTCCCATGTGGACATTTCACAAGATACAATATATGGCATCTTATGCCTGTCTTTTTACACTTAGCATAATGTTTCAAGGTTTACTCATGATATAGTATATATCAGTATTTCATTCTTTTTATGGCTGAGTGATATTCCATCATATGGCTATACCACACTTTGTTGATCTATTTATCAATTGATGGACACTCCACTTTTTAGCTATTATGGTTGATGAACATTAGTGTACAAGTATTTGTGGGACTATATGATATCAGTTATTTTGGTTATATACTATGAGTGAATTCACTGGGTTATATAATAACCTTAGGTTTATGTGTAATAGGGAAATAGGCCTTGAAGAAGCTGTAGTCTCATTCTTTTCTCCCTAGTGTGTCCATGCTGCTGGTTTTCCATATTAGTGTAGCAGGTGGGTTTTCTAGGTTGCTGTAGTGCTCAGAAAAGAAGAATGCGAGTAGATGGTAAAATACTATATTTCTCATTGCTCTTATCAATGAGAAATCTTTTTCTTAAATAAACACTCCCTAGATGACTTAAAAGTTTTAGTTAAGATGCAGAGTTCTGAAAAGGTTGATTGTGACAATATCTGCCAGAGTTCTCATTGCTTCTATGAATGAAAGGATTTTTGGAATTCCTTACTTGGCCATTTGTAACAGATATTACTAAAACCTTAGTTTTTACCATGGCTGATTCTGTCAAAGTATGTGACTTAATCTTGTTCTAAGACAAATAAGTTTACTTTTGTTCATGCAGACAGTTTGGTATCTGAGTATAGCAATTATTTTAGGTGCACTGCCCATATTCCCAGGGTTCTAACCTCAATGCATGCCTGCTAACCTCCAGTTGCAAATATTTACATATCGTTGTAACCTAAAGACTCTCTAAAGCCATTTAAGTTGACTCCAATCTCAGGTACATCAATCTGGACATTCTTCCCATAAACAATAATCAAGAGTATAATCTTCCTGGCCACTTATGTGGTACAACTTTGAGCTCTGTGTTGCCTAAAGTCTCTCATCAGGTTTAAGCTCCTGTTGTCCAAAGTGTCAATTGATTTTATGGTTCATTCCTTATTGATCTCTTTATCTGTCCTATTCTGCTTTCCCCATTTTCCTACTTACATAACCTGCATGTATCAGATAAATCCCTTGGGCTTGGATCTTTTTCTCAAGGTCTATTTCTCAGGGAACCCATCTTAGACAGAATGTAAGCCTGAAGCTAACTTCAAACCATATATGCATTCTACGGTGAGAAAGCTAACCTAGGAAGAATCCATCTGGGGCTAAAATATTAGTACAGTGAGCTGAGACCTGGTTACAATGTTTAAACCTCTTTTTTAGGTCCTGACATTTCCTGCTGGACCTTCAGTTATCTGATCCAAAATATCCCCTTTTTGGTTTTAAGTGATTTGAGTTAGGTTTTCTATTTTGCCTCTGAAAGAATTCTGAATAATATAATATAATGACATAATTCTATCTAATAAAAAAATAATATGCAAATTGACCATCACTCCAACACACAAGATGGCCACTACAAGATGGTTCGCAGGGAAGGAGAGTTGGGGGTGATCAGGCCAGTAGGAGAGAGCAGTTGGGAGGGACCAGGCCCGCAAGGGAGGGCAGTTGGGGGGAACCAGACCCGCAAGGGAGGGCAGTTGGGGGGAACCAGACCTACAAGGGAGGACAGTTGGGGGCAACCAGGTCAGCAGGGGAAGGTAGTTTGGGGTGACCAGGCCTGCAGGAGAGAGCAGTTGGAGGCAACCAAGCCAGTAGGGGAAGGCAGTTAAGGGTTACCAGACCAGCAGAAGAGGGCATTTGGGGGCAATTGGGCTGGCAGGGGAACAGTTAGGCATTGATCAGGCTGGCAGGGTAGTAATTAGGGGTGATCAGGCTGGCAGGCAGAAGCAGTTAGGGGCAGGCAGTTGAGCAGTTGAGAGCCAGCAGTTCTGGATTGTGAGAGGGGGGTCCCAGATTGGAGAGGGTGCAGGCTGGACTGAGAGACAACCCCCTGTGCACAAATTTTTTGCACCGGGCCTCAAGTCTATATATATATAAAAGCCTAAGCAACCACCAGGGGCAGATGCTCAATGCAGGAATGGAAACCACAGGCATGGAAACATGGAGCAGATTAATGAATCTCAGAGACAAGTGGGGAGGATGAAGAGGGAAATAAATGAACCAAAAATCTTATATGTATACTAGAGGCCCGGTGCATGGATTTGTCCACCAGTGGAGTCTCTTGGCCTGGCCTATGGGAATAGGGCTGAAATCAGCTCTCTGACACCCTGAGGGGTCCCAGATTGTGAGAAGTTGAAGGCCAGGCTGAGTTACCCCATTGGGGCATGCATCCATGCACCAGATCTCTTGTAGAATATAATAGTGTGGACTTACACTCATTCACATGCACACGTGCACACACATGCATACACACAACATAATAGTCTTAAATAAGCAAAACTGTGAAACCAATTGATAACACCCAGATAAATCCTTAGTCATCTCTGACAAGGAGAGAATAAAGATCCTTATAAGATTTAGGGACTAAGCTCCAGTGATTTAAATGTCTTTCAAGGTTTGTAACTAATTGAGATTGAGATAAAAACAAAAACAAAACATGGCATAATTGCTTAAGACTGGTAGATACAACATAGTGATCACCTTGAAGAAAACAATTAAGCTATTTGTCCAGTTGAGCAGTCCATTGTCCTCTGAGAAATATTTACCCAGATGAACAAACTGTTTGTTCACATAAGATAATACACAGGAATATCCTGAAGCAAATAGTGCAGTTATTTTTTGGTTTAAAATCTTCCTGGAATAAATAGTTGAATCTTATTGACACAGGTGTTCTCTATTTTTAATCCTGATACTTAAGCTGTGTGATAGAGGTGGCCCTAATGCTTATAAAGATGAGTAGGACTTATTTTTATGGGGAAAGAATCCAGGGTCTGTGACATGGAAAGAATTCTGGGAATAGAGAAAGAACAATAGTATACAGATAATAAAGAATAGACAAATATTATGAACAATACTAGAGTAGATTAAAGGAAGAGAATTTTGGTGATGGGTATAAAACTGAGAACAAGAACTTTGTCTTCTCAGTGTTGAGGTGCCTTTAAAGATTATAAAATACCTCAGTCTTGAGAAATGCTTATTTGGCTTTGTATGTTTCTGGGAAATCTTAGTTTTTTAGTGGTCACACAATATTATGTACCATTAACTGAGGAATTTTGTTGCTTCTAATTTTCTTTGATTAAATATATTTTGTATTTTAATACCTAGCCTTATGCTTTGAATGTTGATTGGAAAATATGAGTTAAATTATTATCTGTAATAAATTTTAACATGAGAGTGAGAGTGTGGCTGTCTTGTCTCTGCATATATTTCAGGGGCCAGAGAAAGGGCATTATTTTATTTCTTCATTATGGAACTGAGGAAGGAACAGGCTAAAACTTGACTTAACATTTGTCAAGCAACACTCCAAGATTTACGACAAAGAGCTTTTATACTCACCAATATATGTTTTCCTGATTCTGAGAAAGCTCAGCAAGAACACAATAGCATTCTAATATTAGACTAACTATGAGCTTCACATTTAGACCATTCTAGATTCATATCCTGACTTAGACGCTTGCTAAAAAGATCACTTCAGGCAAGTTATTTAACACCCTTGTCCCTCAGTTACCTTATGCAAATTTTGGAAAGAAATAATACTACCTTACCAGTGTGATGTGAACATCAAATGAAATGAAAATTAGAGATTAAGAGAGTTTGACCCAAAATTGGGAAACCTTAAAGATTAGTTTTTGGTTTCATTTTTTGTTTTTTCTTTGAAGTAGGCTTCTATGAAAATATGCATAGCAATGGGAAAGTAAAATAGGCCAATTTGTAATGGAAATAAAGGCTGGGTTCCCATGCTTATGTGTTTGTGTCACTTAAAAAATCTGCTCTCAGACTCTTCTTATTAATATCACCGGGAAAGTTGAAATTTAGGTTGACTTCTCTCAGGAATATCTGTCCTTTAATTAATGCTTTAATACAAAAAGGAATCATTTTGATTACACATTTGAACATTGCGTAGAAGCAGACTTCTAGGAAATCACTCTATGGATGTAATTCCTACACTGTTAGCAAGTGTGAGGAGTTTAAGGGCTAAAATGGAGGGGACAGACAGTGAGGTATTAGGAGACACAGGCCCTGCCACTCTCTGTAGACATTTAACCATGTGTCACAACTTTCTGACATCTCAATTTCTTTGTCAACTAGAGGCCCGGTGTATGGAATTCATGCACAAGCAGGATTCCCAGGCTTGGTTGGCGATCAGGGCCCATCAGGGCCTTATTTCATTCCATACTGCCTCCTGGTAGTCAGCATAGGTCATAGCGAGTGGTTGAAATCCTGGTGGGTAGAATTCCTGAGTGGATAATTTGCATATTAGCCTTTTATTATATAGGATGGGAGACTTTCCAAGTCCATCATGAGGATTATATGAGACAAGGCTGACTGAATTACTTTAAGAATTGTATAATCAGACATGACTGTAAATTTCAATAATTTTTCATACTACTTCCCTCAAAGAGATGTAAAATTAAATCAAATAAAATATGAGGCATCAGCATTCAGGCTGGGGACTGATCTCAGAGGTTTTTGTGGAGTCCTTTCTACCATGGGCAGTATGCCACTGAAGATTAGCAATGGTATCATGGAAAAGCTTCCTAGAAGTTTGTAAGTGCTCAATGCATGAGATTGTAGCAATAGAAAAACATGAAGAAAGAAAGAAGTCCGGAAAAACAAACAAACAAAGACACACAAAATGCACGCATACAGAAGCCCTCTAGACATTTTTCTCACATTTTCTGCACAATAGGAAAGGCAAATTTGAACATTTACTCTCAATTTGGGTTTCATAGGGAAGATATTTTATCATTAAATAAGTGCTTATTGAGCACCTACTGTGTGCCAGGATGCTAGCTGTCCTTTATGGAAAGCCATCTCTATGCCAGAGGTCATTTAATGCACAAGTGCATCTAACATATTTATATAATTAAATAACAATGTGTAAGGTTGGCCTTGATATGCCCTTCTTGATTTATCAGAAAGTAGGCTCAGAGAGATGAAGTAACTGACTGTAGACAATAGGTGGCTTTTGGCAGAGGTGAGAGGCTGTGCCTGCAAACACAGTGCTCTACTGACACACAGTTAAGTGTGGAAATCTTTACTCTTCTTCAGTTGATTTAATTAAATTCCATAAAGTTCTCTAAAATAAATGCAAGATGAAGTTTACTTCACTTCAGTTTTTAAAATGAACTTGCTTCATCCAGCAATTTATGAACCGGTTTGGAAATGAAAATGGGATAAACAGTCAATTGAAAATTCTCATCCAGAAAGTTTATGTGCATTTTTTACATTAAACCCTGAACAATAGGAATTTAAACATTCCGCATCATGTCCAAAAAATGTTGGCGCCAGACATCAGCTGTTCAGAATATTTTCTTCGTGCTTTAGGATAGCGGATCTTTATCTGGTATTTTTTGCAGCCCAGCGTATACTACTTAAGTATGATAAAAAAAATATCTCGGATGTTATTCCAAGTTTATATTGAATGGTATACCTGAAAATACTAGAAAGTTGTTGAAAGTGTGAAAGCGAAATGAAAAGCAATAAAAATAAGTAAATGGGAGACAGAAAGTGGGTCTCTCTCATCAATAATATTGATGCACTTAGATGTTGAAATGAAAAACCTGTAAGCTAAAATACTCAAGTCCAGAAATTTCTAGTTGTGATGTCATCAAAAGGTGTTAACGTATGTGCAGTTACACATAAAACAAAACAAACCTACCGTCACTTCAAAATAAGAGTAACTATGGATCTTAAATTTGGTTCTTTAAAATTATTCTTCAGAATGAGTATTATAGGGATAAAGAGTTTGCATCTTGGACCAAAATACAGTTTTGAGGCCAACAAATGTTTCCCATGGATACCAACATATCACACAGGCAGGTAGCCAGACCCTAACCTGGCTTTCCATTTATCTGAGAAGATTTCTGTCACAGCGGAGGACCTGAGATGGTGCAGAAGTGTTTGTATCCCAGCAGCAGGCAGAAGCAGGGGTTGTCTGGCAAAGCTGTAAACACGTGTATTCTGTTGTGTAGCTGAGAGACAGCTGCCTCACGGAATATGTCATGGGAAATTCTAAAGCTGATGAGGCCAGACTCTGTTCTGCAAGGGTCCACAGCACGGAAGTCCTGGAATGAATATGGCTGGCTGCCATTAGTCAGAGATCCATTGTAATTGAAGCTGAGCTTTTTAATGGAAGGGGCTTATGCATCCTATCCATAGCAGGAGAGGAATGCAAGTCAGTAAGTTTCATTGGGATGGCGGTTTTTGCTAGCATGTAACTTCAAGCACTAGAAACCATTTTTCATCTATCAAGTTATCTAGGTTATAGGCAACAAAGCTAACGCAAACATTCTAGAGGATAATTTAGAAACATGTATGAAAGGCTTAAAATGTCTATATGCTTTCTCAAGGCAATTTTAATCACAAGAATTGATTTTTAAAAGGATGTGTTCAAAGATAGACCTAAAAATTTGTTGTTCATGACAACATTAATCAGAAGAGTAAAAAAATAGAACCAACATCATTAGCCACTAGGAAATGCAGTCAGTACCACCAGGAGAGATCACTGTACACCCACTTGGATGGCTAACAGCCCTGGCTGAAACAGGGTATCAGCACTGGAAACTAGCTCGCATTGCCACCATGGTAATCTGTGGAAACTGGGACTGCTCCCTGCCCGCTTGTTGCCAGAAGGAATGCTCTCTTGTCAGTATCTGCAGAAGAGCCTTGCTGAGTGAGTGCATAGATTAGCTGAGGTTAGGTTATCTCCCTACAAACTTGCTGCCACAAAATCCAGAAAAAAAAAAAAAAGACAAAGTGTATCCAGCCTAATATTCAGAGACAAAGTTCAGCTTTTCTCCCAGACTTGAAAGGCAAGGAATTTTCAAATGTAGAAAAAAAAAAAGTACATATACTGGATACTCAGAAAATGAAGAATGTCCATCCTGGTATGGATATGGATGTGGCTACATCCATGTAAAAGAAGCTGTGCAAACCACTATATATATGTTCATTAAAAATGATTATAATACCAAGATCCTATTTGTTGGGACATTGTTTTTTTTTCTTCTACTCATCAGTATTCTGTAAATAATTTAAACAATGAAATGGTATTTTAATAGTAAAACCAATTTAATTGTGTTTTAAAGAACTGATTACTAAAGAAATCTTCAATCATTGCTTTGTTTTCCTATAACTTTTAATACTTCTACCTATTTGAATACTATACACATTCCTCCAATAGCTTGTTTTTATTTTAATTAAATTCCTAATATCATTCATAACACTGAAATAATTATTTTTAATTATTTTGAAATTGCTAATACTGTTACAAATGTCTCCCATTTTCCTTCATTTTTCCCCACCTCTACCCAGCCCCCACCTCCATCCCTGGCTTTTACCATATAATTTTCTGTGTCCATGGGCTATGTCTATATGCTTTGAAAATGATTATCTCTTTTATCTATGTATTCGTGAAAGCTTCACATAGTATCATATCTGTCATTTCTAGTTCCATCATATACTCATAAATCTTCCATGGACAGTGTATTCTATTGCTAATGAAATGCTTCAGCTTAGAATAAGAAGCATTCAACTGACGCACTTTCAAAGTCTTCTTTCATTCAAATTGCTGAGGAAGCTTTAAATACCTTGCTGCCCAAATGACTTAGTGAAATTAATGATCCAAAATAAAAGTTAAAACCTCTATAGTTCTTTTGGGAAACAAAATCAGAGTAAGAAAAGCTGAGAGAAAGCATGCCAGAGAGGTCTCACTATCAAGTCAGGGTTACCAGCACTTTTCTAAGTAGCCAATAAATCAATATAATTTCAAATTGCCAGGGTTCATTGAAAAGAGCAATTACGTTAGTCAAAATAATAAGGTTGAGGCTGGGATCTGAATCACATGCCAAGTGGGATGGGAATGTCTATATCCAGGATCCAGGGCAACAGTATAAAATTTTTTTCAAATGAGATGTGATTTTGTGATAAGCTTAAAAGCTCAGGCAGTGCAGTTTAACAAAGATGGGCTTGGTGACTTACAGACAGAAACCATTACATGAAAACAGGGTGCATTAAACCAATTATACTATTTTCTGCCCATACCAGAAAGATAAAGGTTTTGTATGTACATATATATAACTTTGCTCCACAGACACATAGTACCATGAATTCACATAACTTAACAACCAATTAACTTTCAAGAGGCCCCTTTCTCTGAGTTATTCATTGACTAATTAATTCAATAAATATTTACTGAGCACCTACCATGTGCCTGGTAGAGATGCGTGTCTGAGTGTGCTGGCAGAATGAGGAGTAGTGGGAAAGAGAATGCACATAAAGATGCTTGTTTTCAAATAGCTTCTATTATTGAAAGGAAGTGGAGAGCGGCTCAAAAGATGCTCATGAAAATATACACACACATATTACTACTTACTGACCAAAGTATAAGGTGTAGCACCATTATAATTAAGGGTAGTCCAGAAGAAAGTCTGATTCATTCTCTGAAATTTTAACAGATTTAAACTTGTAGTACATTTGTTAGCTATATAGTTATTAAGGTCCTTCCTAACCTGAAGATTATAATGTGACTTAATATATAGATCATATCAATAAAGTGAATAACCATAGGACACCTTGTAAAAGTTATTTTCAATTTGAGTAGGAATGGAAGGCCAAACTTTAATCTGTATATAAGAGAAACAGCAAATTTAATTCAGAAAGACTAAGAAACAAAAGGATGGACACATACATACTAGGCAAATAGAAACAAAATAGGCATTGCTCTGATGATTTCCCAGTAGAATTTACATTATAAAGTATCAAACTAAATTAAAGTCACTTTATTAATGTTAAAAATTATAATTCAGGATGATTTATAATATAAACATCTGCACAAAAATGACAGCAATTGTCTTTATAAAGCAAATCTCTAAAATATGCAAGGGTTCAGAGGAAAAATATAATAACAGAACAATTTTATATTCAGTTCTCTATACAAGACAGATCAAGTGGCCAGAAAGTAAATAAGAATATAGGATCCTAAATAAAATATGGCCAATAAGGACAATCTTACAGCTGTAACTTGAATTATGTTTGCATCCTGATAATAGAGAACACACTTGAGATTTTCACAAAAATTAGTCATTTGTAGGGCACAGAAAAGCATTAGTAATTTCTTTCAAGTAGAACTTATACATATTTATTACAATGTAATAAACTAGAAACAAATCCTATATAATAAAAGCCTAATATGCTAGGTGTCTGGTCATCTGTTCAGCCAATCAAAGCATAATATGCTAAGGATATGCTAAAGCCACTCAAGCCCTCACTATGATGTGCACTGACCACCAGGGGGCAGACACTCCAACTGGTAGGTTAGCTTGCTGTTGGAGTCTAGCAGATCAGGACTGAGCGAGATCAGGACTGAGCGAGATATGCCAGACACGCCCTGGTCCCCTCTTGTGGTCCCTCCCTGGTTGGCCAACCTCCCATGTCCCTTTCCAGCCCTAATCATGCACCAATGGGGTCCCTTGGCCTGGCCTGCACCCTCTGGAAACCCTCACCCCTCAGGGGCTGTTAGAGATCTGGTTTCAGCCAATCCTGCAGGCCAGGAGCAGGTACCCCACTGGTGCACAAATTGTGCACCATGCCTCTAGTAACAACATAAAAAAGGCCCTTGCCCAGCTGGTAATTCAGTAGTTGAGTGTCAATCCATGCACCAAGAGATTTCCAGTCAGGGAATATGCCCCAGTTGAGGCTCGATCCCAGGTTGGGGGCATGCAGGATCAATGTGTCTCTCTCATCAATGTTTCTATCTCTCTCTCCGTCTACCCTTATCTCTCTCTAATTTTTAAAAGAAGTCCTTCAATTTAACAATTGAAAAAATATTAAAAAATAACTTAGAGCTGAAAGGGGAAATAAAATTCAAATTACAAAATTTCTAAAATTCACTAATTGACTATATGTCAGAATCAGTAGGACACTTTTAAAGAATTATCAGCAGATCATTAAATAAACATAAACAAATTCAAGAACCATAAAAAGTGAAAACAATAGATTAAGTTCCCAATTAAAGTGCTAGAAAAAAATTAAAACAGATCAATTTTTAAAAGCATAGAAAACAAGTGATTTAATTACAAATATTATTAAAGTAGTGCATACTTGTAATTTAATAAATAAAAATCCCATTTTTATTAATAAAGTAGGCAAATTAATGGTTAATCAAGAGGAAAATAAAGCATAAATACACAAAATAATGAATGACTAGAGAAAAATAATTATAAAAACAGAAGAAATTTTTAAAATCATGAGACTATACATTGTTGAGAACCTAGTAGGAATGGAAAACAACTGCCCCAGTTTCCACAGAAGAAACAGAAAATGTCATTAAAGAACAACAAATAAACACAGAAGGATTATACCCAATTTCAAACACTGGAAAATTCAAATGATACCCAGATTTCTTCAAAGGCAGAAATAAAGGACACTTTCAAATGCCTTTTTAACATTAATGCCTATACCTGTTAAAGACTTCAGAAAAATATTACATATTTGTAACACATATAAAAATTTGAAATAAAACAATTTTAACAGATCTCACCAACATAAGAAGAAAATAATGTCCTCTGATCAAGTAAGATTTACTAGAAGAATGCCACTTTCATTTACTCTTAGGAAATTTATTAATATGAGATACCATATTAATAGATCTAAATAGAAAACTACAAAATAATGTCCATGGATGCAGAAACATCATTTGACAAATACAATCTCATTTGTAATTTAAAGAAACAACACACCAGCATATTGGAATTGGCTATTTTAAATACACTAGATGTTATTCTAAATACAATGAAAAGCCAATGGAGAATATTTAAGCAAGACAGTAACATGATCTGATTTATGTTTCAAAGATATCATTCTAGTGAATATCACTTTAGGATACAAGAGGAGCAACAGTAGAAGCAGAGAGAACAGTAGTAACTACTTAATAAATCTCTGAAATTTTTTAAAAAACATATTTTATTGATTTGTTATAGAGAGGAAGGGAGAGGGATAGAGAGTTAGAAACATCCATGAGAGAGAGAGAGACATCCATCAGCTGCCTCCTGCACGCCCCCTACTGGGGATGTGCCTGCAACCAAGATACATGCCCTTGATGGGAATCGAAACTGGGAACCCTCAGTTCTCAGGCTGAAGCTCTATCCACTGAGCCAAACCGGTTTTGGCAAATCTCTGAAATCTTGACCTCCCGAACCAGGTGGGAATCTACAGCTCAAGGAAGAAGAAACCAGTGAGTCTTCAAGAAAGGACCTTAGAAAAGGCCCTGAGTTATTTTTTAGGCCAGAGGTTGGGATCAAAAGCATCCTGAGGAAGTTAGTCAATGTTATGAACTATTTTATACCGTTTCTTTTATATAAAACTAATTATTGCATAAGTCTTTCATTAGACAACTCAATTCAATGTATAAATTATTATAGTTTTTCTAGAAGAGATAGAGCCCTCTGGATTGTGTTAACAAAAACAGCTCTTTTCACTCAATTGTTATTAAACTGTTTTTAAAGGGTATAATGCAGCCAGCCACTATTACATTGCATTGATTTGCATTTTAATTACACATTGCATGACTGAAAGTTAATCTGATGGTGATTGTCCGCTCTGTAAATATTGGGGAGAGATTGGAAAGTTAGGGATTCTCTTGAGTAGTAGAGGCAGGCAGGGAAAGGAATCATTTATTATTATTATTATTATTTGATTTTATAAATAGTATAATTGCAACTCAAGGCTATAAAGATTAAGTAGAATTTGTTAGGAGCATACATATCAGGTCTTATCTATGTTTCCATCAGAAAGCCTAAGCTTTCGGCCGAAACCAGTTTGGCTCAGTGGATAGAGCATCGGCCTGCGGACTGAAAGGTCCCAGGTTCGATTCTGGTCTGAGGCATGTACCTTGCTTGCGGGCACATCTCCAGTGTGGGGTGCCCAGAAGGCGGCTGATCTATGTCTCTCTCTCATCGATGTTTCTGACTTTCTATCCCTCTCCCTTTCTCTGAAAAATCAATAAAAATATATATTTAAAAAAAAAGAAAAGAAAGCCTAAGCTTTCGGCTAGAACTTGACATGCAGTGAAGCTGGAAGAAAAGGTTGAACTGACTTGGCATGGACACTGAGATAGGTAAACCTTAAAAAAAAAAGGATCCTACTCCCTTCTCTCTTTTAAGATAGAAAATACTTTTTCATTAGGGATATTATTTCCCTGGCCCTTTTACTAGTAATTATTATGTCATATTTTAAGCTCATTGTATGCATATTCATTTAAAACATGACTCCCAACTCTTCTTCCAGGTGACATTTTCCCTTTGGATTGAAATTCTGGACTCTTTTCCCTAGAAGAGGGGGAGAGACCCCATTCTTTTGTTATATAAGCTAAAATGTCACACAAGCAAAAAGAAAAGAAAAGAAAAATCATAGAAGGATGTAATCATGTTACTTTTTGACTTAAAATCCTTCAAAATTCCTCAATAGTTACAGAATAAAGCTCATGTTTTTAGCTTCATTCTCCAAATTCAGAATCTCATAGTTACTTCACTCTCTTGAAACTCTTCCTCTGATTGTTTTTTTTTTAAGTTAGCTATTCAAAAATTATAAAAATTTAGAAAACTATTGACCTAAAAAATATTTAGTTACTGTCTGAATCTCATGTCTCTTCAAGACATTTTACTAGTAACATCTACCAGATACTTTTCCTGTGCACACTATAAAAGGCCAGGGCAAGCACATATTCACCTCAAAACTCTGATTTCCGAATCTTGTTTCAATTTAGTGATGCAACCTTCCTAACCCTGGAGTAACTCCCAGAAATAGTGCTTCCACCAGCACGGGGCAAGTCTTCACTGAAGACGGACAGTCATTCTGCAGCAGGTGGAATGATCTCAAAAACCAGTTTTCTACTTGACACTCATTAGAATCTACTCTCTGATTGGTCCTCTTTTTACTCTTTTTTATTTTTTATTTTTATTATGTGACCACAAGTGCCACATGAATGCTAATTATGATTGTTTTTAATTTTTTTATGTTTCTTTTAAGTTTATTTTCAGAGAGAAAGGAAGGTCGAGAAAAGTAGAAACATTAATGAAAAAGAAAAATCGATTGGCTGCCTCCTGCACCCGCCCCTATTGGTGATCAAGCCTGCAATAGGGCATGTGCCCTGACTGGGAATCTATCTGGTAACCTCTTGGTTCATGAGTGGATGCTCAATCTCTAAGCCACCCTGGCCAGGCAAATTATATATAGAATTAAATGTCAAATGCTACACCTCTCTAGGTATTTTATAGCAGTTTTTAGCTTTTTCTCTTTTTGCCCTCTGAAAACACAAATCAAATGTTTAAGTTAATCTTCCTTTTGAAGTATGAAGCAATCCCCTGTGTAATTATCCCTTTCTTCAATCACCACCTTTACCCACAAATTGCAGAATGAGGTAGAAGGTTTACAAATTGGCTAATTTCTGCATTTGTACGAACTGTTCAAGCATTTTAACAGTATTAATGAAGTAAATCAATCAATGATTATACCCATTGTGGATATGTAGCACTGCTTAAGAGGAAAGACATTTTAGGAAAATTATTAGAGATACTTAACAGTAATTTATGATTATAGTCAAGTTATCATTATCATTTTTTATCTAGAAATCTGATTCATTAAGGAAATTAATTTTGACTTTGTTTCCTAGTTCATTTTTTGAATGAATGTTTACTTGACTAACCTACCTCAGCTCTAAATGAAAACCTATTTATATACTATCATTTACAAGAATAATAATAAAGATAATAGTGATAAAAACTATGAAAATTACTCTTTTAGGGGCCTACTATGTGATATAGATAATTGGATGCCAATTTTACAAATGAGGAAATTGAGACTTAAGACACAGCAAAGTTTAGAGTAGGTTAGTGCTAACTATATGGAAATATAAATGAAAGCAAACATGCTATGTCATTATAAAATAAATAAAATAGCACAAGTCTTAGAGAGTGATTACAACTTCCCATTAAAGGTGTTCTTTGGGATAACAAAGTGAAATAGCTTGGGTTAAATCCAGATTTTGGAGGGCTTTAAGCTCAAAAAATTTGAGGCCCTGTTTAAGAAACACTATAAAACTATCCTATCTAATAAAAGAGTAATATTGACCATACCTGTGCTACACCCAAAAGCCATGCCCACAAGCCACACCCACAAGCCAATCAGAGCCAGTGTGCAAATTAACCCAACCAAGATGGCTAGAGCCACAGAGAGAGCAGGCAGGAGGCTTGGGTTGCCCCTGGCAATGGAGGAAGCGAAGCTTTCCACAACACCTGGCTTGCTCAGGCCTCTGCTGAAGGCAACAGTTTCAATGACTGTGCAAGCAAAAGGCTTGGCCCTGCTACAAGTGAAAAAGTTTCAATTGTAGAAGATAAATAAATCCCAGATACCAGGACCTCCACTTGGGTCACCAGGGGGCATGGCTAGCCTGCAAACCACTACAGGACCCTAGCCCAGGCTGCCCCACACCCCAAGGGAACACCCACCCTGATCTAGGACACACTTCATGGCAAACTAGCTGGCCTCCATCCATACAGCAGGTCTCTATCCTATCTAATAAAAGAGTAATATACAGATTGACTATCACTCAACACACAAGATAACTGCCCCATTCAGTCAAAAGATCCTGCACTCCACAAGATGGCCACCACAAGATGGCCAGTAGGGAAAGGCAGTTGTGAGCAATCAGGCCAGTAGGAGAAGGCAGGTGGAAGGGACCAGGTCTTCAAGGGAGGGCAATTAGGGCTGACCAGGCTGGCAGAGGAGGGAAGTTGGGGTTGACCAGGCCTGCAGGGGAGGGCAGTTAGGGGTGACCAGGCCCACAGGAGAGGGCAGTTAGGGGGTTACAGGCTGGCAGGGGAGCAGTTAGGTATCAATCAGGCTGTCAGGGGAGTGGTTAGGGGGTGATCAGGCTGGCAGGCAGAAGCAGTTAGGGGCAATCAGGAAGGCAGGCAGATGAGCAGTTGGGAGCCAGCAGTCCTGGATTGTGAGAGGGATGTCTGACTGCTTGTTCAGGCCCGATCCTACCTGTGTCAGGCCTAAAGGGGCAATCAGACATCCCTCAAGAGGTGCCAGATTGGAGAGGGAGCAGACTGGGCTGAAAGACACCCTTTCCCCAGGCCTCTAGTCTTCTAATAATAGCTTACAAATGTTTCTTTCAGATTTATGGCTTGTTTCAGTAGTATTGTGTAAATGTTTGGAAATTTTTCCAAGTTTGGGAATTATCAATCAAGTATTTTTCATACATATGATCAGGCATATTCCAAATCATGTCAGCTTTTTTATATTTTAATCCTCACCTGAGGATATTTTTCTGTTGATTTTTAGGGAGAGTGAAAGAGAGAGAAAGACAGAGAGAAACATGGATATGAGAGAAACACATCAATTGGTTGCCTCCTGCACATGCCTGACCAGAGTCAGGGTTGGAGAGGAACTTGCAACCAAGGTATGTGCCCTTGACTAGAATTCAACCCGGGCTGAAGCTCTAGCCACTGAACAAAACTGCCTAGGACTAGTGGTTTTCTTTTTTAATAAGTTTGTTGTCATACTTTTTATGTCATACTCCTAGATGAGTTAGCAAAGTGATAAGAATATACCCAGAAGCTACTGTTACACTGGGTTGATTTATAATAATAATGCTCAGACATTAGTGTGAGCCATAGAAATACATCATACTGAATCCCAGGTAAATAGATCCCCAATTCAACTTGCACTTCACTGTATTAAAAAATTGCTCATAGCTCCTCCATGCCTCCAAACTGAAGAGGGAATATAACTGAGGGGCAGTTAGAGTGGAAAGAGGCAGTAGTTCATTTTATTTTTAAAATTATATGAAAATTGATGACCTCTGTGAACATCTCTCTCAGGGACCCCCTCAGGGCCTTGGGAGAGTCAAGTGAGAATCCCTGATGTTAAACTTCATAAGCTTAATAGTAAGTCCACTTCTGGGGAGAAGAATGAAAGCCAGGGCAAATATGAAATTCTCATGGACTGCTGACATTTGAACTTGAGACCAGTGCAGTTTCCTCAGATGCTGAGTGCTGCTCTATACTCATCACAATTCAGCTTCATTGTATTTTTTTTTATTTCATGATGAGCAATTGTGTATTTGAATGGCAGCCAAATGAAAGGAGACCATAACCTTTAGCAAATGCATCTACCCACATTCATAGCCTGTAATGATGCAAAAACATCAGTCCATGATCTATTTCCCATTTTTTTATGATTATCTCTAGAGTTTGTAAAATTCTTTGTACTTTTTCCAGTTTAATTTTATCTAGATTCCATTACACACTGATTTAGTTGAACAAAAACCATTACATAAAAAGGCTTGGTGATTATTGCTTTTATAAACCCAATTTTAACCTATTTTATTCAGTTCAGTGCCTTCCCAAATGTACTGAATGAAATGAATTAAGTTTTCTCCTCTCACTTTCACCTTGCCTCAAGTTAAAATAAAAAGTAACATGGTGTTGAAAAAGTAATTGACTCTGTGGCAGGTAAAATTCTAAAATGACCTGTAACATCCCTGCCCTCTTATGTACATGCAATAGGTAATCCTCTCTACTTGGATGTAAGCAGGGCTTGTGAATCTGATGGATATCAGTACCTAACTAGGCTAGGTTATATGGCAAAGGTGAAGTGATTTTATAGATGCATTGAAGGCCTCTAAACTTTTAATTTTAATCATAGAGATTATACTTGTCCTGAACTAATAAAATAAGTCCTTTAAAGTATGATTTAGAGTTCAGAGATAGAGGAGGTCAAAATGATTGACTACTGCCAGCCTTGGAGAAGCGAACTTCTATGTTGTAAAGAAAGCCACATTTCAGAGAATAATTAGCTGGTATAGAAGCCAAAGACCTCAGTCCTACAATCACCAGGAAATAAATTCTGTCAACAACCAAATTCATAAGAGAATTCCCAAATCCAGGCACTATCACAACCACAGACAACAACTTGATTGAGACCTTATGCAGAAGTTCTGCCCTGAAATTCCTAACCCACACAAACTGTGAGATGATAAAGTTTTATAATCATTCACTTTGAGGCAATATAAAACTGATACAATCTGGCTTAGCCTAAAATATAACAAAGTAAGCCAATAAACTATAAATTAAATTCCATAAAAATAATAACTACACAAAATGTATTAAAAAATTACTTATGTGGGCCTCAATATCTTTCCACCTGTGAAATGGAAATATGAGGAAGAATATTATGCTTTAGCATGACTTTTAGACTTTTAGCGTTTGTGAAACAAAAATTTCAGAAAATTATTTTTAGGCCAATATATAATTTTCAACTATTTTATAAGAAAGTACATAACTCTCTATTATTAAACTTAGTAATAAAAATAAAGACAGTCGTAACCTAAAATGATGGTCAATTTTGTGTCAACTTGGCTAGGCAATAGTACCAAGATACTTGATCAAGGTGTTGCTATAAAAGTACCTTATCAATGTGATTAAGATTCATAATCATTTAATTTTAAGTAAGGGAAATTATCCTAGATACTTTGGGTGGTACTGAATCAATCAGTGGAAAGGCCTTCAGAGCAGAGTTGAGCTTCCCTGAGTAATTTAAAAAATTGCACCTATGGCCGAGACCAGTTTGGCTCAGTGGATAGAGCATCGGCTTGTGGACTGTAAGGTCCCAGGTTTGATTCTGGTTGGGGGCATGTACCTTGCTTGCGGGCACATCTCCACTGTGGGGTATGCAGGAGGCGGCTGATCGATGTCTCTCTCTCATCGATGTTTCTGACTTTCTATCTTTTTCCCTTCCTCTCTGTAAAAAATCAAATAAAATATATTTTTTTAAAAAAAGAAATTGCACCTATGGATAGCAACTTCAGAACACTCTAGCTTACCCTTTCTGACAGTCTATACTATAGATCTCAGACTTCCCTCGACAGTCCCAATAAATCTGCAAACCAATATTTTGCAATACATTTTTTAATATATACCTCCTATTGACTATGCTTATCTGGTCAAATCCTGACACACAAAGAGAAAATAATAAAACTCCAATAAATATAAAGTTAGGATGACCTCCTACACCACAATTGTTTTTATTCATTTCTTCATGAATTGACATTGAGATGGGGTTAGCCTTAGCATTCAATGATTTCATAACACTGCCTGTGCTTTATTCTTATCATTTCATGCATCCGTAAGCATTAGAATAAGAATCAAACAAAATCACCCAATATCTTCAAGTTTGCCTAACAAGCAAATAAATAAACTCGGTAAGAAAAGTTAGATGGATACCCAAGATTTTACATTATAGAAACAAGAAAGAGGAAGGATAAAGGAGGAAAGAATGAAGAAAGTTATTATCCCACTGCCTGATTCCTCCATCTTCTAAATTGATCTTACCAACACTTGAAAGACTGCAACAAGTATATATTCCATCTTGTGAGTCGTAGTCATATAAAACTCTACTCCTGATTTAAACTTAGAAGAACAAGATTCACAATGATTGGAATGATCCATTTGTAAGCCAAAGCTTGTCAGAATCGCTATTAGAATTGCAATAAGCAATATCATTCCCCATTTTCAAGAAGTATCTGGTTTTCTGATTGCTTAAATTACTACACACATTACTTGCAAAAGTTGGGTTGACTTTTGCAGAGTCTGCATATCAAAAATAGTGTTATTCAGAGGAAGCGCTGTGTGTTCTTAACAATTACATTAGTTCTCAGCAAGTACTTTATGAGAGTACATAGGAAAGGAACACCTTGTTTAAAAGCATAGCATTTAACTGGCATCTCTATATTCCTAGGACACTTTTGTTGAAGAATTGACAAATTAGATTTCCTGGTCAGTACTTTGGCAGTAGTTTTAGGGCTACATGGCAGCTCTTATATAGAGGTAAAATCCTTCAGGCCATGAAAATTTGGTTCTGTTCAAGTAATGTTTATTGATCATCTTACTTTCCAGAGAGGTTACTTTTCTTTCTTTTTTTTTGTTTGTTTCTTTTTTCACCATCTCCTTCCACCTTGACACTAGGGAGAAAGAGAGAGGAAAAATCCTGAGGGGGTTAACTTTAAATCTGAATTGACTATTGACTCAGAATTTAGCCTCAAGATAGGATTCAGTTGAGATCTAGGCAAATGAAGAAAGTTGCGGTTCTGCATGTACTATCCCTTGCAATATCACACCCTTTAGACCTCAGTGTACTGTCTTCATAGTAAAGTACAGCACTTGATGAGCTACTGTGAGGCTCCAATTCAATTATGGAGAAATTTAACAAGGACGGACCCTGCTTGATGCTGTCCTGGGAGGGCAGGCTGCCTGGGTTTGAGCTATTCTGGCCAGACGAGGGTCAGAATCACGTGGCATCCCTTTGAACTATTGAAGCCTGGGCAACATTCAGGGTTTCTGATTAAGTGTGTTGGCTTCAGGAAAGAAAATACCTATCAAGACAGGCTCCTGGTGGCTAACTGGGATCAAATTTAAAAGCTGAGTCTACCCAGGCCGGTGTGACTCAATGGTTGAGCATTGACCTGTAAACCAGGAGGCCATGGTTTGATTGCCTGCCAATCAGGACACATGCCTGGGCTCCATCCCCAGTGTGGGGCATGCAGGAGGCAGCCAATCAGTGATTCTCTTTCATTATTGATGTTTCTCTCAGAGAGGTAACTTCTAAACAATTAATTGCAAATAAGAATAATGGGTTCAATAATGTGAGACTTAGGAGTTGTGAATTCCTTGGGATGCCTGGGGTAATAACAACAACAACAAATCTAGGTTCATGTCTATTCATTGAGTTCATTGTATTCTTTTTATACATCTAAAGTCAAAAGAATCTATAGGAGCATTTATCAAAATTGTTCTCCTTGATGGAGTTTAATATAGTGCATAGAAACCCTGTCCCATCAAATTCCAGAAAAGGGAGAGGTTTAATGTGTGTACTTTCCAGAATCATATTCTTTATTATATTTATGAAGGCAAGTACTCTCAGAGGTTTATTATCATCTTGAATTTCTGCCAACTACACCAATCTGAATCTGTGGAACTACTGAAAACCTAAAAGTGAAATAGATTATTTTAAAAATGTATGTAGATTCCTATCCAGACCATAAGAAGTCCAAGAAGGCTATAAAAATTAGCAAATATTTTCTAAAACAATTAGCTAAACTAATAGAAGAGTCAAAATGAAAGTCTCTGAGCAGATATCCTCCCATCAAAAACAACTAAAAAACATGGAAAAAATATAAGAAGTAACAAACTGAGGACATTGGACAATAGCTCAGGAATGCTGGAAAGAAAGCCCAAATAAAGAGCATGGAGCTTTCATTTACTTGTGCAAAGATGATAGTTTATGTGTCTAAATACTCTGGCAGCCAGAATGTGCAAGATTGGATGACATAGAAGATAATTGTGTGCCTAAATCTGAATGGCAATGCTTTCACAGCTTTGGCCAAATATTAAACTGTGTTTTTATAGAATGAAACACTGTGTGGCATGGCAAATGGTTACTGGGAGGGAATGAACTGAGCAGACCATGGACTACTACTGCAATCAGACAGAGTGGAAAGAGAGACATAATTTAACTCCCAGGGAATTATTCAGTTAATATTCTAGCAAGGTCAAAGCTTAATAATAGTGCTATACTAGCATTAGAATAAAGGATATTCTAGATCAATCCTAACAAATATTTAATTCAAGCAACAACAGTATAAAGCTTATCCTCCACTAAATTAACAGGTTGCCAGAGTAAAACTCAACCTTCTATAAAGGAAGAAACTAAAATCCTCTCTTTCAACAATTTGGTACTCACATCCATCATAAAATTAAAAATTACCACATATGCTGAAAACAAAAAAATGTGAGTGATAACCAGGAGAATAGTCAACAGAAAGAGTGCAATTAAAACACAGCTATTGCCAAAACCTGTTTGGCTCAGTGGATAGAGCGTCGATCTGTGGACTGAAAGGTCCCAGGTTCGATTTCAGTCAAGGGCATGTAACTTGGTTGCGGGGGCACATCCTCAGTGGTGGGTGTGCAGGAGGCAGCTGATCGATGTCTCTCTCTCATCGATGTTTCTAACTCTCTATCCCTCTCCCTTCCTCTCTGTAAAAAAATGAATAAAATATTAAAAAACATACACACAGCTATTGGAATTAGCAGATAAGGGTGTTAAAATGCCTTACATTACTTATTTGTAATATATGCAGTATATATTACATAGATATTACTTTTACTAATATGCATATGTTATATATATTACTTAAATAGTACTTATAGGCTATGTCCTTATATAATACACTTATATATGAGAACATATATTATTACTTAAATACTTTCATAACAAAGAAATGGGAAAATCTCAGTTGAGAAATAAAAATTATAAAAAAGAAACAAATGGAAATTTCAGAACTGGGACTTAAATAAAAAATCTACTGAGTGAGCATTTTAGGAGATTAGACATTGCAAAGGAGATCAATGAATGTGAATACATGTCAATGAAAAGCATCCAAATTTAGCACAGAAAATAAAAGCAAGCTTCTGTAAAAACTGCATGTTATGAACCTTGTCAAGGATTGACAGGTGAGCAGGTCTAGAAGTGGGAGGGAACCCAACTCTGGGCTTTAGGTGAGCACCTGTCTTTCCTCTGTGGCCAGAGTGGTTCCCTCCCTATCTCTATTATAGTAGTTCGTGATTATAGGGCTGAAGTGACCAGATACTCATATGTTCTAGATGACAGCTTCTCCTAAACTTAATTGAACCCACCAGAGTGGTGCTGGGGTGGAAATTGGACATGAGCTGGGTGGTCTCTGTGTCAGATGCTCGCTATATGACAATTGGTATGTCTGTGGCCTCCTGATACCCTCGCAGTCCTTGCTGCCTTTGCAGGCACTCCTGGCACATCTCCTCTCATAACTGCCCTCAGCATGAGCAATCAATATTTCAGGGCAGTGGTCATTAGAATCAAGTCATAGGCAGGGACCAAAAGAATTGATAATAAGTAGATATAGAGGAAAAAACAGATATTAAAAACCTTAATTCCATGAGGTGGTATCTTGGTCTAAGGGGAATTTTTTTTTTTCATTTTAACATGTTTGTATTGATTTTAGAAAAAAAAAAGGAAGGGAGAGGAAAAGACAGAGCAAAACTTCTATGTGAAAGAAGAATATTGATCAGCTGCCTCTCACATGCAGCCTTACAGGGGATGAAGCCCACAACCTGGACATGTGCCCTGATAGGGAATTGAACTAGCAACCTTTCAGTGCACTGGATGATGCTCAACCAGTGAGCCACACCAGCCAGGGTGGGAAGATTATTTTTAAAATACTTAACATGTTGATTGCCAGCTATAGCTTCAAATTGCAAAATATGTACTGGTAATTGGTATCAATAAGCCTAGAAAAGCTAAATGCAGAGCCAGGGTCTTGGCCAAGGAATGATGTAGCTAAAGATCAAGCCAGAAGGAGTGAAAATTGAGAAAAACAGATTCTATGTCACATGAAATCCTGAGAAGAAAACCAGTTAGAGTGTATTTTCTTAGAATCACACACAAGACAGTGGCAAATGGTATTCAGAGTTTAAGTAGGAAAGGTGAGGTGAGCTTTCTGAATTCTAAGTCAAGTACAAACTTCAGCACAGGTGTTAACCAAGTCAAACCAGATATCTAGATCATAAAGAGCTGAAAAATCTAAGTGTATAGACAAATATCGAGGTTGAGGTTCTCTTTGGATATGAGTAGGAACAAGGAATAGAGTTTGAGATACAACAGGGAGGATTTTTCTTTTAAATAAAATAAATATATTTTTATTGATTTCAGAGAGGAAGGGAGGGGGAGAGATAGAAACATCAATGATGAGACGGAATCTTTGATTGGCTGCTTCTTGCATAATCCCTATTGGGGGATTGAGCCTGCAACCCAGGCATGTGCCTTTGACCAGAATCAAACCCAATACCTTTTAGTCCACAGGCCGATACTCAATCCACTGAGCCAAACTGGCTAGGGCAACAGTAACTTTTAAACATCTTTTTTTTTAATAATAAAAGTTTTTTATTTAAATGAAATCTCAGTATAAGGAAGAGATGAAGATTTTGATTGAAAGAAGTGTCATATTTCAGGAGACACATGAGCTGTCCTCTCACCTTCCACTGTACTTTTTGTAGGAGAATTTCAATCATTCCCACAGAGACCTAGTACTTCAAGGAAAACAGCTTTGAAATGTAGTGGACCAGGACACTGAGGTACCATCTAGAATCTGGAAGATACATAGAGCTAAAATCAACACCCTTAGTGTGGCAGAGAACAGGGGTTTGGAGTTTGATAGACATTGTTTTAAAAATCGTTCTTAAGGTGTGAGTTGTGGCTTTGGGGCAGAGGCTGCTTTCTGGGCTGAAGGTTTCTGCACTTTCTCTCATGGTAAAGGTTCCAGGGAAGTACCTTTAAGTGTTTTCCTAAATATAAAATGAGGCCTTCATAAAATTTCTCCCAACTACTTTTTCCAATGTTAGTTTCTTCTGCTTCCGAACCCTTGGGACTGATATTTAGCAGGTATGATTTGGCAGAACTGTCTCAACTATTTAAGGTTGACACTCATACTGTTGAATGTACCTATGTCATATTGATTTGAACATTTTGAGCTTCATTCCAGCCAATGGGAGATTAATGAATATCAAACTCTGAGTGCAGATGCTATGTCAGGCATGTGCTAATATGATATACTTATAACTCAGATTATTTTTGTATTTACCTTCTAAAGGAAATATAAACGTTAGTACCATTTTATAGATGTGGAAACTCTAGTTAGATCTTCCTCCAAAGTTTTACAGCCAAGAAGTGACAGAGCTAGAATTTAAACCCAAATTTTTCTTACTCAAAATTATTTGATTTTTTCACTAAACCATATTCTCTCTGTCAGCATAGATATTTTATAATGAAGAAGGCTGAAACAAATTGAAATAAGATGGCCTATTATATAGTACTAGAGTTCCAGTTCACAAAATTCGTGCACGGGGGTGTGTGTCCCTCAACCCAGCCTGCACCCTCTCCAATCTGGGAACACTCGAAGGATGTCCAACTGTCTGTTTAGGCCCAATCTTACCTGCTAAATGCATCTAATAATGCTGAATTTCATGTTTTTAAAGCTGGTATCCTACCTGGTAGGATCAGGCCTAAACGGGCAGACAGGCATCACTCTCACAATCCAGGACTGCTGACTCTCAACTGCTCACCTGTCTGCCTTCCTGATTGCCTCTAGCTGTTTCTGCCTGCCAACCTGATCACGCCCTAACCACTCCCCTGCCAGCCTGATTGATGCCTAACTGCTCTCCTGCCAGCAATTTTGCCAATAACTTCCCTCTCTTGCAGGCCTGGTCATTCCTAACTGCCCTCCCCTGGAGGCCTAGTCCCCCCAACTGCCCTCCCCTGCAGGCCCAGTCACCCGCCTCCAACTTGCCTCCTCTGCTGGCCTGGTCACCCCTCACTGTAATCCCTTGCAGGCTTGATTACCCAAACTGCCTTCCCTTGTAGGCCTTGTCCCTTCCAACTGCCCTTCCATGCTGGCCATCTTGTGGCAGCCATCTTTGACCACATGGGGGTAGCTATCTTGTGTGTTGGAGTGATAGTCAATTTGCATATTAATCTTATATTAGATAGTATTTAGGAAAAGTGTCTGCTAAATGCATCTAATAATGCTGAATTTCAAAAGTTTTTAAAACTGGTATCCAAGAAAGTTGGAAAAAGATAAGCAAAAACTGATTGTACAAGCATGGTAAGATTTTTTTTTGTGTGTGTGTGTATAATTCAAACAGACTTAAAATACACAGTGTCAAAGGCTTAACAAGAGCAGTAAGAAAATGGTCTTGGTAATTTGTTGATTTAACTAGCTTTTGCAACATTAAGTGGGATGAAGATACAGATCTTATCTAAAATGGCAAGGGAGTCTAAAAAAGATCTATTATTAGTTTTAAATATTGGCTTAGTGACAAGGATATAAATATTTTTTGTTTCTGTGCATTCATAGAGCATTGGTTTTATGGTTAGCAGCTTATCTGCCTTTTAGCTAAATAGACTTCATAATTTTAATTGTGTGTCCAAATAACATTGTTGTGGTGAAATGATCTCCCATTAAAATGTCTGAAAGTTTCAATGGGAAAACACACACACACACACACACACACACACACACATGGACCATCTGTAATACTTTCAACAATAAAGGTAAATGTAAAAAAAAAAGTCTGCAAGTTATTTTCTTGTTCCTGATGGCTAAGGATAAGGATGAGCATTATCTAGAGCAAAGAAGAATATTAACTATTATAGACTTTCTGCTTAGCTGAACATATGATCTTTAGTTTTTGTTTTTTTATTAAAAGAAATGCAACTGTCTTTCATAAATGGAGTTTTTAGAAAAAATTTAATCTCTGGCTACCTTCTTTGATTCCTTCACACTAAAATGGACATTTTAAAAGACTAAAAATATTTTATTGGGAGACATGAGATGATCTATTTGTATTTAATTGAATTCCTGGGGATGTTTTGTTTTGTTACAGACAAGAGAAGCCTAGCATCATTTTACATAGGCAATAGGATCAGTGTATTTGGTCAAATGCACTGAATTTGTTAAACTGGATTAAGGTTCTTTATCATTGATAAAGGTCTTGTTACATCAGCATAATCAAAGATATTGCTAGTTTCCTTTCTTGAATTAATATCTACCCACCACCAGACTTGCAAGATTACATGAAGGTTTTCTCTCAATTAAAATCTTATTTACAATACACACACATATACACATACAACGCACACACACACACACACACACACACCTTTGGATTTTGGAAATCTCAAAGATGGTAGCACATGTAATCCTCTTAGTTCTCACATGAGTCTAAAGACTCTAATTCCTCTTGCTTATCCAGTTTATTTTCTATATTCCTTTCAAATATTTTTCTGTGCTCTTGTGGCATTTAGATTGGAAAAAAAATCCTCTTTGGAAAAGTATATGAATTCCTATATTATGGTAGGGATAAACACTCATCAGATTATCACACACAGTAGCAAGACATCCTGGGGAACTAGATAGAGTTCAAGGAGTTTTCTCACCCCCACCCACTGAGCTCTTCAAAGGAATCCTGCATGTTATTCGCAATGCAAAGAATATGCTCATGATTTAGCATATTTCAACATAGACTCTGGTAAAACCTGCAAGCCATGTTCCCTTGTTTATCCGAGATGATAAGAAAGGCTTTCCTGTTTATTTTTCACTGTCTTTAGTTCTTTTTTTGTTGTTATTAATCCTCACCCCAAAATATTTTTTCTATTGATTTTTTGATAGAGTGGAAGTGGGGGGAGAGACAGAGAAGGAGAAACATCCATGTAAGAGATGAAGCATAGTAATTCCTCCTTTGGAAAACTGCTATTTGAACTACTTTGTTATTCTTAGACAGTCTTATTCTGTAGGTCAACTCTGTTTTGTTTTGTTTTGTTTTGTTTTTGTGTGTGTGTTTTTGATAGTCCCTTATTCTGTAAAATAACTGTTTTAGTTTGAATAATTGAAAAAGATTAAAAAAAATTAGCTGTCTGACCTTGCAAGCTAGCCATCTGACATAATAGGCTAATACTGACACTGATAATAATTCCCACATTCTTATGCCAAGTATTGGTTCATTATGTATTCAAGGTTACAAACTGTAACAATAACCTACATAGACCTCTTTGTGAAATCTGTAGACAAAGAAGCTCAAAAATCTCTCTATATCAGAGCTCAGAGATTTGGGAAACACCTCCCTCTGCGCCCTCGCAAATAAAGACTCCTAATTAACTGGCTCATTCAGGAGTCTCCTATCTATCTCGCTGATTTACGATATAACAGAGAGACACATTGATTGGTTGGCTCCCATCAAGCCTGTAACTGAAGTACGTGTCCTTGACTGGAATCGAACCTGGGACCCTTCAATCTTAGGGCTGATACTCCAACCACTGAGCCAAATCAGCTAGGACCTTTCTCTACTTCTTAAATCCTTTGCTCTGCCCCTTTAGTTCAGGCAACTAATGCAGGGAAATGCTAAGACAGTTAGCTTCCCCCAAAGGTCTAACGGTGACCTTTACTTTTTTATGTTGATGGATATTTCATGTGTATGATTTTTAAAATCTGCAATGCTCTTGATGAGCTCATATTCCCAAACCAATTAAAATTGGCATTCCCACAATAAGAGGTCTTTATTAGTAAAATTCTGCTTGTCACAAAAATAATTGATGTTCATTATGCTGATTTAAAGGCTTCTAAAAATTCCCAAGTACCATCTGAACCTTCAGAAAAATTAAATTAGGTTCAAAAGAGATACATCTGTCTATTATTTAATTTTAATATATTTCTTTATTCTATATGATTATACTTTATTAAATTTTATATTTAATTCACTAAATATTAACTTCTATATCATCCCACATAATGGCAAAAGTACTGAATTGAATTTAGGCTATGTATGATATAGTCTATATGGTAAAGGGGAACTAATGCTTCTTGAAATCCTGTTATATTTGAAACCCATGTATTGTCTTAAATAAACATTGTAATTTGTAACAGTTTTAGATGTACAGAAAAGTTGTGACTATAGTACAGAAAGTTCCCATATATTTCATATCCAGTTTTCCCTATTATTAACTTCTTACATTAGTATGGTACATTTGACACAGTTAATGAACCAATAGCTATATATTATTAATAAGTAGAAACGATGGTTTACATTAGGGTTTATCTGCTGTACAGTTCTATGGGTTCTGATATATGTACAATGACATGCACCCATTCTTACAGTATCAGACAAATACTTTCACAGCCCTAAAGATTCCTTGTACTCCATCTCTCCCTCTTTCCCTAACTCTCTCTGAACCTCTGGTAGCCACTGATCATTTTATTGTCTTTATATTTTGACTTTTCCAGAGTATCACATGGGGGAAATTGTGCAGTATGTAGCCTTTTCAGACTGGCTTCTATCACTCAGAAATATGCACCTAAGTTTTCTCCATGTCTCTTTGTAGGTTGATAGCTCATTTCGTTTTTAACACTGAATAATATCCTACTGTACATAAGCACTACAGTTATCCATTGACCTATTGAAAAACAACTTGGGTGCTTCCAAGTCTGGGAAATTATGAATAAAGCTGCATTAGATATTTTTTCAATGTCCACAAGAAGACTTGATGGGATTTTTATTTGGATTGTATTGAATCTATAAAAGAAGTTGTGAGTTTTTCTATCCAAACAAAGTATCTATCCATTTATTTAGATCATTGATTTTTCCATCAGAGTTTTTTACTTTTCCTCATATATATCTTGATTATATTTTGTTAGATTTATACTTAATTATTTTGTAGGGGGGGCTAAAGTAAATGGTGCTGTATTTTATAATTTTAAATTCCAATTACTGGTTGCTGTTACATAGGAAAGTAATGGACATTATATATTAACCTTGTATCTTGCAATATTATTAGAATCACTGATTAGTTTCAGAAATTTTTGATTCTTTAGAACTTTCTACATAATCAATCGGTGTCACCTGAAAAATAAAAAACAGTTATAGTTTTTACTTCCCAATTAGTATTCCCTTTCTGGTCTTATTGCGCTAGAATTTCAAGTATGATGTTGACTAGAAGTGGTGAGATAGTACACCTTTGCTTTTTTCCTGGTCCCTGGTGGAAAGGCAAGCTCCAAGTTTCTTATAACGAACTATAATATTAGCTAGAGGACTTTTTAAAATATATTTTATTGATTTTTTACAGAGAGAAAGGGAGAGGGATAGAGAGTCAGAAACACCAATGAGAAGGAAACATCAATCAGCTGCCTCTTGCACACCCCCTACTGGGGATGTGCCTGCAACCAAGATACATGCCCTTGACCAGAATCAAACCGCAAGCCAATGCTCTATCCATGGAGTCAAACAAGTTAGGGCAGCTAGAGGACTTTTATAGAGGTTCTTTATTAAGTTGAAGAAGCTCCTCCCTCTGGTTGCTGAGTTTTAAGTCACAAATGGGTATTAAACTTTATCACATGCTTTTTTTGTCACCTGTTTATGTGATCAGATGATTTTAATTCTGTAGCCTGTTGATTTGATGAATTATGTTATTAATTTTCCAATATTGCACCAGCATTGTATATAGGTTGTGGTGCAGAATTAATTTTATAATTCATTGGATTTGAATTGCTAATATTTTGTTGAGGATTTTTGCATCTATGTTCATGAGAAGTACTAGTCATGAAGTTCTTTTAAATGTCTTGCATGGCAGGTCTGCTGGTAATAAATTCCCTCAGTTTTAGTTTGAGAAACTCTAAGTTTTGAAAGATAATTTCACGAGTTATAAAATTCTATTTTGGATATAGTTTCTTTTTCTTTCAATACTTTAACTATTTCACTCCACTCTGTTTGCTCACATGGTTTCAGATAAGAAATCTACTGTGATTTTTATCATTGTTCATTTATAAATAAAAATTTTCCCATCTGACTTATTTCTAACTTTTCTATTTTCTTTAGTATTCTGCAGGTTGAATAATATACACCTAAGAGAGAGAGAGAGAGAGAGAGAGAGAGAGAGAGAGAGAGAGAGAGAGAGAGAGAGTGTGTGTGTGTGTGTGTGTGTGTGTTGCTATTTCTCATGCTTGATGTCCTCTGAACTTCCTGACTCTGTAGTTTGGTGTCTATCATTAATTTTCTAAAAGTTCTCATCCATTAGTATTTCCAATATTTTATCTTACCTTTGGGAACTTATTGGAGTTCATGGAGGCACAACCCATGAAAGTATAGGGACGATTGTAAGGCTGCAGCCACTAGGAGATTCTTACTCTCAGATCACCCATACTCAATCTCCAGCAATTCATCAAAAGTACCATTTCAGTATTTCTACACATATATAGCCCTACTGGATTCTGCTCCAGATAAGCTGAGCTTATGTGTAGTCTCTCAGGAAGTACTTGTGTCTCTAGATTTTGGGGTGAAGGTTTGTTAGCAACCTCAATTATCCAGTGGGGTCCAAGAAAAGTAATTGGTTTTTAGTTTGCCCAACTTTTTCTTGTTGCATGAAAAATAATTTGCAAGTTCTTTACACATAGGAACTAAAATTGAATAACAGCATTTTTTTAAATATACTTTTTTCATTTAAGCTTTACATTAGTATTAAAATATTGGGAAGTACTTTGACAGACACCATCCAATTAGTTACACAGAAAAGTAGCCAGGGTTTAAATTGAGACCATCGGCATCCAAAGTATTCTGTCATCTCATTACCATTTGCTGCTTTTGCACATTTCATCCACTGCTCCTTGTGATTACCAATGGTGGATCATGAAGCACTGGTATAAATAAATTCAAAAGGCAGTGGCTTAACTGGGCACCTGAAACCTGCAATTATTTTCGAGCTGAAAATAATTTGATCCAGTAAATATTATTCAAGGAAAGGTCAAATCATTCCCCCTCTGTACTTAGTGATGGATATTACAGTTCAAGGGCTTTCACACGGGGAGTTTGTAATGTGGTCATCGACCTTGTGCATCGGCACCTACATTATAAAGGAGTAAATTTACTCTATAACTGAAAACTCACAAACATTGCAATAGGTCAACACCATATCTATTAAAGGCCAACAAAAGCAAATGACATTGTATTTTAGGCCTAGAGAAAATAGCAATCAAAATGAAATACTGATTCTCCAGGTAATCTTTTGAAACAGTCCATTAGCCCCCATAAGCACAAAAATGTACACTATTATAATTTATAATCACCAATTTTAGGGATCTTATTATTATAAGTCTCAATGCAAGCAAAATACATATTATCATCCACACTTTGCAAATAAGGAAAGTAGAGAGGATAACTAATCTGCCTGAGTCATAGGTTTTAAGTGTCTGAGTGCCAAGAATTGACCTGGGGTTCTTATTAACAAAGTCAATTTTCCTTCTACAAAATTAAGCTACAGAAAACTTGATTTGCACTGGTTTTATATGGTAGAACTGCACAAGTGAAATTTAGGGGAGAGGGAAAAGGTGGCTAACACTGATAAAGTGATGACCTATACACCTTATAACTCCTTTCACTGGCACTCTTCAGATAGATTTTCTCTGAGGATGTTGTGTAGGCAATGACAAAAGTCAGTTGTTAGCTTTGGCAAAAATAAATGCATAGCCACCCTGCAGCAAAGACCAGCCTCCCACCCACTGTTATGAGTACCCTGGGAGTATACTTATGTTATTTGTCAGAATGAATGTTCTATTTTCTTACGCATATGTGGTCCCGCAAAAAACAAAAATGTGGTTTTTAGTCAGCTTGGGAAATTCTTTTTATTTACATGATAAACTGGGGTCTCTTTTGTGTACCACTTTGCATGATCAGTGCTGCGTCAATGCTGATTTTCATTATAAAGTTGTTCCATACAAACCAATGGAATTGATCATGTAGGCCAATAGTAAAAAACAGTTTTACTAATCCTGTTGTAATATGTATGATTCCCTGACTTTAAATTTAAATATAATTATTGTTATTTTGAAATAATAATAATTATGGAGAAAAAAATGGCGGCGGAGTAAACAGACGCACCTGGAGCTTTGTCGCTGGGCAGAGGGAGAGAGAGCGGCTGGGAGTCGCACTGGGAGTGATTGGAGGCAAGTTGGGAGCCAGTTATCCTCCAGGAGAAGGCGGGGAACTGCTGGACGGGGCTCTCCCAGCCGGGCAGCCCCACTGCAAAGGGTTTTTACCTGCC
>PVJN01021529.1:0-34522 GCA_004026805.1 Lasiurus borealis
CCCCACCCCCACCCCCACCCCCGTCCCCAGACTCCGGCCAGAGCTCCGGACCAGTGAGCAGCCTTTCTCCCCGGAGGACTGACCGGGGGTGGGCGGGCGGCCGGGGGCAGTGCCTTCCAACAATTAAAGCCTCCATCCTTACAGTCCCTCTGGCACCCAGGACCCAGGCGCCCGGGGTGCCCCCGGGTGACAGCAGCCCAAGCCGGAACTGGAGAAAAAAACCCAGGGCAGCAGGTGAGAGCGAAGGTCCCGCTCTGGGCGGCGCTTACCCGCTGGACGCCGCGAAGGGCGACGGTGGAGACGCCATCAGACGTGAAAGATAAAAAAAGAAAGAATAAAAGCCTCGAGTTAAACCCCGGGACGGCCACCGGAGCGGGCGGCCATGGTGTCCGCCAGTCTCTGTCCCCGAGGCGCACCGAGGGCGGCCAGCGCGGGGCAAACCAGCCGCCCGGCCGCGGGGTGGTCACCGAGACCGGCCGTCCCAGCGCGTGCGCATCGCGGCTCCTCGCCTCAGGCCCGGGGGAGGGGCGCCCAGTTCTCGCGAGAGCTCGGGCAGCTCAGCGCCCATTGGCTCCCGGGCCGAGGCACGTGCCACGTGGCTCTTCGAAGCTCCGTGGTTCGCAGGCCCGTCTCTCAGGTGCAGGCGGTAAAGCGAGGCCTCGGGGCTGCAGCTCCCGGCGAACCGTGGGGTTTAGAGGCAGGTGGCACCCAGGCCTCTCTCATGTGCGTGCACCGGGCGTTCTCTCCCGCTCGCAGGCGGTGGCCGGGTCTGCGGGTTTGGGAGAGGCAGCTGTGGTCGCCATGGGCTCCTGGGTGTGCGGGAGAGGAGCTCTGAGAACTGCTCCATCGCTGGGTTGAACCCACCTTTGTGGTTCTATATATATATACACATATACATATATATATATGTGTGTGTATATATATACATATATAATATACATATATATTATATATGTATATATATACATATTATTGATTTTTTGCAGAGAGGAAGGGAGAGAGATAGTTAGAAACATCCATCAGCTGCCTCCTGCACACCCCCCACTGGAGATGTGCCTGCAACCAAGGTACCTACCCTTGACCGAAATCGAACCCGGGACCTTTCAGTCCCTAGGCTGTGGCTCTATCCACTGAGCCAAACCAGTCCAGGCACAACTCTGTGGTTCTTTATCAGGAGCGATGCCATGAACATAGTGGGTCCAGAAGAGAGAGAGAAACTTGTCAAAGGGCTTTTCTCCTATAGATTTATGTGTTATAGACTCTGAGTCAGCGGTTCTCAACCTGGGGGTCGAACGACCCTTTCACAGGGGTCTCCTAAGACCATCGGAAAATGCAGATATTTACATCACGATGCACAATAGTAGCAAAATTTCATGGTTGGGGGGGGTCACCACCCCATGAGGAACTGTATGCAAGAGTCACGGCCTTAGGAAGGTTTAGAACCACTGTTCTGAGTGATAATGAACAGTGATCACTGGTTTTAACCCTGTCCCACCCAGTGAGGAATTTTTAACTTTTTTTTTTCTTTGAAAGTTCGGGAAATGGGGGAGGGTGAGTGATTGGAAAGAAGGTGGAGAAAGTCTGTGTGTCTTAGTACCTTCCCTGGGACAGAGAGACTAGCAGTGATAACATCTAATGATTTCATTATCTCTTCTGAGGCAGGTAGAGCCAATAGAGAACTATTGATTAGGGGCAACATTAAGAGAGGAAAGGAATAGGTTTTACATGAAGGGTGTTTTAATAGGAACTTTGGTGCACTACATCTTATATTTCTTGCAGTCCTTGTTTACCAGTGTTGGTTTGTAAACAGAAATTACTGTGATTCACTTGATAATTAATAATCTCACTTTTAAATTTTCATCTTTACTTTTGGGTGAGGCAGATCACAAAGTCTTTTTTTTTTTTTTTTGTCTGCCAATTTTTAGCACGCATATCGTTCCCATTAAAAGATTTGACCAGCCGAAACCGGTTTGGCTCAGTGGATAGAGCATCGGCCTGCGGACTGGAAGGTCCCAGGTTCGATTCCGGTCAAGGGCACGTACATTGGTTGCAGGCACATCTCCAGTAGGGGGCGTGCAGGAGGCAGCTGATCGATGTCTCTCTCTCATTGATGTTTCTAACTCTCTATCCCTCTCCCTTCCTCTCTGTGAAAAATCAATAAAAAATATTAAATTTAAAAAAAAGAGATTTGACCAAGGATACCCTGATATCTCCATCCCCAGATTTTGAGCTCCTTGAGGGCAGGGACTATATATTTACAGTAGCCAAGATCACAGCATACTGCTTACATGAGGCGAATGCTCAATAAATATTGGTTGGGTAAGAAAAATAAATGAAGGGTGTACATTTCCCCTGTGAAGGACACAGGCTGGTGTAACTAAATGGTTACCTCAGCACCTGTGACAGTCTTCTCGGTGTTAAAATAATCTGCCATGGGATGGGTGGAGGTATCTCTGGAAAGCTGGGGAATCTATTCTTTACCATGAACTTTTTCTCTGAACCAGGCAAAAGACTTAGCCCACCAGTTCCTAAGGAATTGCATCCAGATGGTACCTGCAACTCAAATATGACTCCTAGTACGTACTTGCTTGGTGTAAAAGGACACCCTTATGATAGAGGCACAGAGAACACAACATTGTATTAAGATAGAGATGAAATGGGCAAGAGTGGGAGCTGGAATTGTTTTCTATTTGCAATACTTGCTTCTAATTAAACAAACCCTCCTTGATTTTTCTTAAAACAATCCAGTAGGAGATGTGACTAATAGAAGCCAGTATGAAATCCCACATGCCCAGGGTATTTACTCTTTCTGGGGTAGCTTGGGTCATTAGAGCTCTAAATAATATCCTGGAGATGGCCCAGCATTCTGAATATTTTTGCATATTCATTAGTTCAAAAAGTAATTGTAAAACAGCTCTACTAGGAGGTCTTCTGGGTGCTGACTTTAGTGCAGAAAGAAAACACAAGGAATTCATATTCCAAAGTATGTATCACTCAGGTTTCCTTTCTTTATGGTTATACCAGGTAATAAACTAATTTTATTACCTGGAATTTTAGTATATAATTCAATGTATTTTCTGCTTTAATTTTCTTCTACTTAGAAAGCACTATATTTAGGGTAAAACTGCTTTCTAGAGTGCTGGATACAGTGCTTTGGAATGCCTGCATACTTACTCTGCTCCCCCCAGCCCGAATGAGAAAGTAGCCCTGTTGATGCAGAACATACATTCTCAGAAACATAAATTGTGCAGGTTTTTCCAGATGATGGTGGAAGTATAACTGGACTGTGAGACAACCCAAGATCAAGCTCCTGAGACCAGGCCAGGTGTACAAAGACCCGCCTAACCAGGCCAAAGTGATGTGCACTGAGAGGTGCTGCACGTAATTCTGCTGCAGCGGCATCTCTATTCCACTCACCATCTGCACCTCCGGCATCTCTAATGTACATATGTGTGTGGCCTTTTTCAGGCCATGTAGTATTGGAGATTTAGTGTGGAGGGATTGAACAAAAAAAGAGAGAGAAGGAGAAAGAAAGAGAGAACTTATGGACATAGACAAGACAGTAAATGGGAGGTTGGGGTGGAGGTGGAAGAGAGCATAAAGGGTTTAGTGGTGATGGGAAAAATAAAATTTAAAAAAATTGACCAATGAATGCATTAATAAGTGGAACAACAAATTGATATTTCTGTCTCTCTCAAAAGTCAATAAATTAAAGGAGAATTTAAAAAAATAAAACACACAAGTAGGCAACTTGCTTTACTGTTTTTGTTTTTGCGAGAGTGTGATTTTTCTGTTTTTCACTTTCTTTTATTCAACGCCTATTTACTCCTCGCTTACCATGTGCACGGAATGATAGGTTGGAGAAACTATTTTATGGCAAAGTCCTAAGCAATGAAAGCACAGGGCAGCCATCTTTGTATGTGTATCTCTAGTCTTTAATTTTGTGCTAAGTGAACAGATCAAAGGAAGAAGGAAAATGTGTTTAGTGCACCTTGACCTTACGTATTTTGGTTGGGCTTCGCTGTTGTGCCATCTGACTCTGACAATGGCTGTTAGGTGTCAATCTTCCCATAAGCACTTATCTATTCGTTATCATCACTGGTATCCCAATTAGAGAAAAAAAATCCAGAGCAGATATCTGCCAATCCGGTTTTCAAGTTCATCTCTGTTGTAGCATGGAGCAGGCCTTCTCTTCCTGTCAATCACCCTTTATAACCTAAAGAAAAGAGAAAGTTACTGACTGACACCCAAGGAGAGTTTCTTTACATTCCACTCTCGGTATTCAAGGGGCTCTGGGATTTCAGACTATCAAATTAGTGTCAATTTGAGGCATTTCTCAGAGAAGGGGAAAAAAAAAATTAGAGATTACCTGAATTCATTTTCCATGTGGTCCATTGCTAACATCCAATTCGAGCAGCTGTCAGTCACACAGAAGGCCATTCTATTTCAATGACCGGGTATCTCTTTAATTATAGAAATGAATAACCCAGCTCCTCCAGCTCTCTTCTGAAGGGCTGCAGCCCATGATAGGAAAGGTTTGAACTTAGAGGATCAACAAAAACAGGATTTGTGGAAATTTCTGTTACCAGAATCTTCTTCCTGTTGTCTGACACGAGTTTTCCTTACTGACAGGGGAAATGAATGAGGTCTAGAAACACCTTTTCTCAGCTTCAGTGGCATTCCACAGTCTCAGACTTTGTGGGAGTGATAAACATCAGAAATTGATGATCTTTTCTTTAAAGTCACATATGATTTGTAACATCTCCCCAAACCGTAAAACAGCAGAGAACATTTAGGGTGTTGAGCTATCATAGCAATAACACAGGTTATTATATTCACTTGGAATAAAAGAAACATTTTTTTTTATATTTCTGGTGATTATTTCTAAAATTATTTAGTGGCCATTTTGGAGAGACACATAGCCAGAATATGTAGATTGAAAGAAATGGACTAATACTATATATATTTTAGTTTCTCCTTAATGAGTATAAAGTGCTTAACGCAGTGATTTGCACTTAAAAACTATACAATTAGTTTAATAAATATTATCTTTATTGTCACGATGACTTACCTGCTTGAGTCAGTAATATACGGAGCACCTAGTAGGCACAGTGGCTGAAGAATACAAATGTCAGTCATATTCATATACTGACTTTGGTTAATGGAGACTAAAAGTATTGAGTGTAGTGAGAGAGGCAGAGATAAAGTCCTCTGAAAGTTTAAAGAATGAGAACTAAATACCTCCAGATAAAATCAGGGAGGGCTTCCTGGTCATAGTGGCATGTATGCTGACGCTTAGCGGGTAGGTACAATTCAGACAGGTAAAAAGCCAGGGGTGGCCATTTTGATAAGGGAGAATGGAGTGAGGAAAATTACTATGATTACATAAGACATGTATATTCTATAAAAAGCACAGAGAGAAGTGTTTGCCAACGGAGATTGGGCATGTACCATGGAGAGCTTTGAATATATGGGTAAGAAGTTGGTAGAACTTCTGTTTTGTTTTTTTTTTAACTAAATGGAACCCATGAATACTTTGGGCAAAGGATAGAAACGTGATTAGAAATACGTTAAGATGAGTAATTTGATTGCCATCTTTATGCTCTTAGAGGATTGTAATTAACTATCAGCTTTCAGCCATGAATATTTTTACTAAAATGTATATAGGATATATACATAAGTATATATCATATTTAATAGACATATATTAGTTAATTATTCTATATACATATATATATACATATATACACATATATGTTTCTTGTGTTATAGGATATAGAAAGTTAAAGAAATAGTCAAGAAACACCTTGCAAAAATAACTCAAGAGTGGTTTCTTATAAAGCTCAAGTTGATATATTTAGACATATACTTTTTAGGCTCAAATATTCAGGGTATTTTAGCTATGAGGGATCAGGAAACATTTAAATAGGATGAATAAGGGAAAAACTTCTTTGTAATATATACTGATAAAAATACTCCTGCCCTAACCTGTTTGGCTCAGTGGATAGAGCATCGGCCTGTGGACTCACGGGTCTTGAGTTTGATTCCAGTCAAGGGCATGTACCTTGGTTGCAGGCACATTCCCAGTAGGGGGTGTGCAACAGGCAGCTGAATCAATGTTTCTCATTGATGTTTCTAACTCTCTATCCCTCTCCCTTCCTCTCTGTAAAAAAAAATTAATTAAATATATTTTTTAAAAAATACTCCTAGTTAACTTAATCTAAAAATCTCAGGAACTTTCTGTAAGCTTTTGAAAATTCTAATAGAACTTTATAAAATAGCATTATGCAGATTTTTAAGTTGTATTGAAGCACAAAGAAACCAAATCAAGTACTAGACTGAATAAAATCATTGTATTTCCACTGCAGAGTTGAAATCCTATTCACACCTAATTAAATTATCTAAATCATCCTATATAATAAAGATGTAATATGCAAACGGTCTTTTATGCTCTGAAGTGTAACAACCAACAGCCTAACCACCAGATCACAGATCAGCTGGAATGGGGGTAGCAAGCTACAAGACGGAGCAGAGAGCTACAGGAGGGGGTAGGGCAGCAAGCTATGAGGGTGGGGTGGAGGAGCTACAGGAGTGAGCTACTGGCCCACCAATTTGTGTGCTGGGCTACTAGTATCCTACAAGGACGAATGTCCTCATTTTGAATGTAGGCAAACACACTTGAAAAGTAGGAAGGATATTGATTCTCTGGAGCACAGACCACTTTACTCTGAAACCTTTCCTAACACTGAAATCCATGCTACTCTTAAGTCTAATCAATATTATTATTACATAATAACAATTCTTTTTGGTTGGCGGAAGCTTGTTATACAAATACACCCATTCTTTCCCAATGAAACAACACTCTTTTGGCTTGAAATGATGCATTAATAATCTGTAGATAGCTGAGACCAGTTTGGTTCAGTGGATAGTGTGTCGGCCTGCGGAATGAAAGGTCCCAAGTTCGATTCCGGTTGGGGACATGTACCTTGCTTGTGGGCACATCTCCACTGTGGGGCGTGCAGGAGGCGGCTGATTGATGTCTCTCTCTCATTGATGTTTCTGACTTTCTATCCCTCTCCCTTCCTCTCTGTGAAAAAATCAATAAAATATATATTTTAAAAAAAATAATCTGTAGATATGTTAGGCTGGTTGACTGCTACTAAGAGAGGTGAATTTTAAAAAGTTACTCTTCTAAACAGATTGATCAAAGAGGCAAGGAACATTTATTTAGCTCCTAAGAACTTTATTTTATTGCAAATAATATCTTTTTCCTTAGCTAAATAAATTATTTTAAGGAAGGTAAATGCAGACATATCTAGCTTTACTGTGCTTTGCTTTATTGTACTTCCAAGATACTGCTTTTTTATAAATTCAAGATACTCCACCAGAAAAAAAAAATGAATTGCTGAAGGCTCAGATGATGCTTACCATTTTTTAGTAATAAAGTATTTTTAATTAAGGTATGTACAGTTTTTTAGACATAAGGCTATTGCATATTTAATAGACTACACAACTTTTATATGCTTTGGAAATTTTAAAAAATTGTGTGATTCACTTTATTGCTACATTTGCTTTATTGTAGTAGTCTGGAACCAAATTCATAATACCTCCAAGGTATGCCTGTATTTCATATGCTAATACCCTTTAAACTATGCCCCTTGGGGAATTGACAGGAACAAGGAGGAAATGTATCACAAACAGTATTTTATTAGATTTTAGGAAAGTCCAAAGCTGATTTGAGTAAAGTCGTGTGTATGAATGCACATCTCTTAAAAATAAGTTTATTCTTTTTAATTGTAGCCATTTTGGATTTATGTCTGCACTGTGTGTAGTTCTATTTCATTACATGCTAAGATGATAATGTGCAAAGCTCCCAGAATTTGGAGGGATTAGGCAGGAACTGTCAATTCAAGCAGAGAATTTGATCTAAATTCTGAAAGATTAAATAGTTGGACACTGACGGGAAGGCTAATGTTTTCATTATGATATGGCTATTTAGCATGGAAGATACAGCTCTTACAGATTATCAAAATATTCCAAAGGAATTCCCTTTAGGTAGTTAGGACAAGATAGTCTGCCACAAATTATATCAAAGAATTCATATTTTGGCAAATACTTTCTAGACATTCTCTGACATTATTTTATAGAATGTAGACCTCTAAGATAAAAATTTCCCATGAAAATTTCAGAACTATGCCAACAAGTTTAAGTAGATGTAAGTAAGTTACAACACATGAAATTACTACCTGTATTTACTTAAATGAGTATATTTTTTGAGAACTGATCAAAGTTCTTAAAGGGGCAAAGACAAAGCACTAATTCTTCCCATATTGTAAACATGAGTAGGCAAACCATGCAGTACAATTCCTGTTTCCAGTTCAGCCGAAAGAAAGAATGTCAATAATTCAATTAATAGAATAAATTAAGCTAACAGAAATGGTCAGCAATGGGATTTCTGCTCTTTCCTTCATACAGAAATGGAGACCAACAAAAGTTAGCCTTTGAGTGGCTCACATAGGCCACTGCCAGCCTGAAATTCCATTCTGCGAGATTGGTTTCTCTCCTCAAAGCAATTTTTCTATTAAAATCACAATGTGACTTACAAAAGAGTCACGCTAAATGAGTATTTGTTACGGCCGTATTAACAGAATTTGAAGAAAACGGTATTATCTTTTTAAATGAAAAAGATGGAATGATTGTGGACCCTGCCAATGAAATCAGGACTAGGTCAGAGCCTCAACTCAATATAAGAGGGGAGAGCCAGGGGACCACGTGGGCAGAAATGCTATTCATTGCATCTCGGAGATAGTAAATTCAAATGTCTTCAGAGGCGATGAAAAATAATAACGTGTGACAATAGGGAATGGTTGTGCCGGGAAGAAGCACGAATGCCTTCCAAACCTCAAAGCATTAAAAAATCTTATTTCTGGAAATAAACACTTTGCTAATCAAACACAATAGGTCGGGCCAGATGGCTCAAAAGTCAAGAGTACTATTGAACGGGATTTTTGGACTGGAACCCGGACTCTTTGTCCCCCAGAATCAAAGAATGAATCCAAGGAGAGAAAGTGGCAGAGCAAAGGTGGAGGTTTAGTAAAGAATAAGTACAGGCTCCTACATGGGGAGGGGGAAAGAGTCCCACAGAATGGACTCCTAAGCAGGGAGAGGGAAAGAGTCCCCCTGAATTCCTTTTCCCTGTGGCTTATAAAGGCTGCAGATCCTGGTGCCTCGATGTCCCCTCTGATTGGTCACGATTCCCTTAGACTGGTTACTATAGCAATTTCTGGGCTCAAAGCTTGAACCTCAGGTGGGGCATATGAGGTTGTCCACCCCCTTCCCTCCTTCCTTCTTTTCCTATTTCTTGGGGGTTCCCTTCTTCTCCTCCTGAATGAAGGGGTTCCTTCTCTCTCTTTTTTTTTAAACTATTTTTTACATGTTTTATTGATTTTTTACAGAGAGGAAGGGTGAGAGATAGAAAGTCAGAAACATCGATGAGAGAGACACATGGATCAGCCGCCTCCTGCACGCCCCACAGTGGAGATGTGCCCACAAGCAAGGTACATGCCCCCAACTGGAATCGAACCTGGGACCTTTCAGTCCGCAAGCCAATGCTCTATCCACTGAACCAAACCGGTCTCAGCGGGCTTCCTTCTCTTCATGTTGTATATATAAACCATGTGCTGTTTCCAGCTCCCACAGTCTATGAAAATGTATCTGTGGCAGCTTTTCAGCTTTCCCTGTTGAACAGGGCCTGTTCTATGGAAATATACCTTCTGCCGCTCTGCAGCCCTGTGCTTCCTCCGTTAAGAGGTTAATTTCTAAAATTTCCTAAATCCTGTCTTTGTCGCCTAAAAAGTTCCTGTTCTGCCAAAACCGGTTTGGCTCAATGGATAGAGCGTCGGCCTGTGGACTGAAAGGTCCCAGGTTCGATTCCGGTTAAGGGCATGTACCTTGGTTATGGGCACATCTCCAGTGTGGGGCGTGCAGGAGGCGGCTGATCGATGTCTTTCTCTCTCATTGATGTTTCTAACTCTCTATCCCTCTCCCTTCCTCTCTGTAAAAAAATGAATAAAATATATATTTTTAAAAATAGTTCTTGTTTCACTTTGAAGGAGTATGATCTCTGAACTTAATGTTTTGAACTAGCAGAGACTTAAAGATCAACCAAAGAACTTGTATGCATATATGTATATATGTATATCCCATGGAGACAGACAATAGGATGGTAAAGGCCTGGGGGAGGGGACACGATAGTCTAGAAAGGGTCAATAGAGAAAAAAAAGAGGGGCATGTAATACTTCCAACAATAAAAATTTAATTTAAACATATTAAACGCTTGTTCAGTTCTGAGATATCATCTAAGTCATCTGGAAGTAACATGGGGACTGGCAGCACGGTGAGGTATTAAAGAGTTACAGTATCCTATGAACTTCTCCAGTTTACTTATACTCTCTGTTCACCTGTAAGGTCAGGATAAAAGCAGTACCAAAATGAGGATTTAATGAGATAAAGTAGAACCCCTTCTGAAAGGGATCCTGTTAAAAACATTCTCACATAATTGGATCTGCAGAAGCTGGTTAAAATTAATTCATGTACTTATTCATTCATTTATTCATTCACTTGATAAATATTAATATTACTATTATAGTAGTATGCCTGACACTTCGCAACTTAGGAACCGGAAATACATAAACAAAATATAGTTTCTACCCTCCTCCCCCTGCCCCTGCCATGGAGTTCAGTACATTGAGGAGCGGGGGGAAGAAATCTACAATTGCAATTGATTGATCATGCCCTGGGAAAGTTGTGCAGAAATTTCAAAGGGGCAAAAGATTCCACTAAGTAGATGCCTGGGCTGAATCTTAAAGGATGAGAGAAGGGTGAAGGTAAAATTATAGTAATGCTGTTTTAAATAAAAATAACATAAAAAGACCAGCTTTGTGCCTTTCAGAGAGATGGAAGCATTATACGTACTCTGAGCCCCTTTGAAGTTAGGTGTGGCCATGGTGTTACATTGGTCAATGAAGTATATGGTAAGCAAGATTTATATGTGTGATCACTTCAGGGTTTAAAACCAGTGAGTGACTTGCTGTGTTCTCTTACACCACTGAGAGGACTGCAGATAAAACAGTTTTACACATGGTCTCCATCTACCTGGGTACCTGAGAAGCTATACTGGATAGAATTACATCAGCTGAGTTGTATTAAGCAACTGTGATTGATAGAAAGACTGGAGGTGAGATATTAGTAGTGGAGGCAGAGGGTAAAAGAAGTGCAAAAAACTAAGTTGGTAGTAAGTAGCATGTTGAAAAGTATCAGAATATGCTGGAGAGATAGGTGAGACAAGATCATAAGGGATGTTGCATAGTTTGCTAATGAGTCTTGGACTGTTGAGGTATTATAAGCATGAGAGAGGCATAATTAATTTCGTATTTTAGCAAAATGATTTAGGCAACAGAGTCTAATTACTGCCTCTGTAGATGTGCCTCTTATGGGCATTTCATGCTATATGTGATCTTCTGTGACTGGCTTCTTTCACTTCACATAATGTTTTAAAGGGTTATAACATGTGCCATTACTTTAATCCTTTCTATCCTATGCAAATTGACCACACCTCTGCTACACCACTAGCTGTGCCCACTAGCCACGCCCATCAGCCAATCAGGAGTAAGTATGCAAATTAACCCCAACCAGATGGCTGTGGCCACAGAGTGAGCAGGAGAGAGGCTTGGGTTTCCCCAGCGATGGAGGAAGCCAAGTTTTCTGCACAGCCTGGGCAAGCCCAGGCCTCTAACCAATGCTACAAAATTTCAATTATAGAAGATAAATAAATCCCAACAAAAATGGCAGCAATCATGGAGCTGGAGAGAGTGGGAGGCTAATGTTCTATCCACTGAGCCAGACTGCTTAGGGCCCTTTTCACTTTCTTAATGTCTTTTGAAACTCAGAATATTTTAATTTTGATAAGTCCAATTTATTTTTTTCTTTTATTGCTTGTACTTTTGTCATCATATCTAAGAAATTATAAGAGCAGATGCATTCCTATATTTTCTTCTAAGGATTTTGTAATTTCCTCTTTTAAATTTAGGTCTGCAACCCATTTTGAGATAGTTTGCATGGCCTGTGGCAGAGGTCCAACTTTATTCATTTGCATGTGAATATTGAGTTGCAGCACTATTTGTAAAAAACAAAAGAAAAACTATTTCTTTCCCATTGATTTTCTTGACATTTTTGTTAAAAAAATATCGATTGACCATAAACTGGATGGTTTATTTTTGTACTCTTATTATGTCAGTAATACACTGTCTTAATTACTGGAGCTTTGTAGTAAATTTTTGAAATTTGGGAGTATAGTTCTCCATATTTGTTGTTTTTCTGCAAAATAGAAATGTGTAATTTATTAAGCTTAACAAAATTAGTTATAAGGTAGGATTTATAACTCCTTTTTTTCTCACTGTTTTCTAAATGTTGTAGGTGTTTTCTTTGTCCACTTATTCATATATACTGACCTCTATTGTGTTAAATATAATGTAGCATTGTAATTACCTTGTTATTTATTATACTGTGTTTTTTAAAGTTAGTTTCTTGTTATTATTTGCCCTGGGAATTAAAGTTAATCTCTTAACATAAAGAAATTCAGTTTGGGTTAACACAAACTAAATTCTAATTTCATATAATAAAAGCCTAACATGCAAATCAACCAAAGAGCAGAACAACCAGTGGAACGATTGTAAATCGTCAGTATGATGCACAGTGACCACCAGGGGGCAGATACTCAGTGCAGGAGCCAGCCCTTCCTCTGATTACCCCGCTGGTCCCCCACAGAGGGAGGCGACCAGCAGCAGCGGCGGTGGTGGGGGCAGGGCCAGCAAGCAGGCGGCACCAAGCTGGCCAAGGCAGGTGTCAGGAGGGGCCCCCTGATCATCCCGCTGGTCACCCCACAGATTGGCCCTGATCACTGCTAGGTCTGGGGACCCTACTCGTGCATGAATTTCGTGCACTGGGCCTCTAGTAGTATAAAATAGTGTTGCTCCAAAATAGCTTCTGTTCTTTGTGCTATTATTATCATACAAATTATATATTTTTGTAATAGAGGTTCATCAATACAGGTTATTATTATTACTCTATTATGTTATAAATCAGAGTAGATAGAAGAGTTAAAAACATAAATGCATTTATACAGTGCTTTATGTTTACTTATGCAGTTACCTTTCCCAGATTATTTCTTTGAACAGATTCAAGTTACTGTCTACAGTGTCTTCCATTTCAGACCAAAGGACTTCTCTTAGTATTTCTCATATGGCAGTTCTGCTAGTTGTCTTGTTTTTGGTTGTTAAGGCTAACACAGAACTGTGGAGAAGAGGATATGAATAAAGCAAGTTTAAACACCATAGAACTTTTTTTTTTTTACCAATTTCTAGACAGTTTCCTGAATAAATGTCCCTTGGATTATTTCAAGTCGCAATTAATTTCCAGAGTTCTGAAAATGTTGATTTTGACAAATTTTGCCAGTGTTCTCTTTGCATTTTGGAGATCCACTATTACAGATGTGTTCTGTCTCATAGATACTTATGATAAGACATGGAAAACTGGCATTCCATCATCTGAAAAATAACAGAATATTGGTTTCTCTGTTTATCCTCAATCTGGATCTTTCCATCTGTATGGGGATCTGCCTCATGTTACGTTTCCCTGTGCTCCAACTCAGCTTTTAATTTTATTTTTAATAAAAATTGTATATAGTCAAGGTATACAACATGATGATTTGGCATACATAGTGAAATGATTATTATAGTTACGCTTGCTAGGTACCATTTTTTGTTGTGATGAAAGTGCCTAAAATACACTCTTTTAGCAAATGCCCAGTGTTCCTTATAGTATTAACTATGGTCATGATGATGTACATTAGATCTCTAAACTTATTTATCTTACTTACTTGCCCCTTTTACCATTTGGCAAACATCTGTTCATTATCTCTAACTCCCCACCCCTGGTAGCCTGCATTGTATTATTTGCTTCTATGTATTTAACTTTTATAGATTCTATATGTAAATGAGATCATGCAACTTTTTCTTTCTATGTATGGCTTATTTTAGGTTTTAAAATAAGTAGAAAATAAGATACCTTTTGTCATAATTTGCTTTTTACCTTAACATACTTTAAATAGTAATGTATTTAGAAAGGCCAGCTTGAGAATAAAATTATTACAAAACTTAAACCTTTGTAACATAGTAAACAAATAGTGATAAGAGAATTCTATTCTCTCCTTTGGGGAAATACTCTCATTGTCACTTATGATAACATGAGACATTAAATTATAAACAAATGTTATTTTTCATTATTATGACCAATAAAATAAGAAACAATATAGATTTGATAATTGGATAAATGGTTGTAATAAATAAAACATCCCCTGATATTGTGATATATTCCCTTAGCAGTGAACTCATCCTTTCTGATTACTAGAGCATACTAGTAATTTAGTAAGTTAAGCTTATATAGTTCATTTTCCTAGAAACATTTACTTTCAGCTCTATTTACTTGATTGTAATAACGAGCTAATTTTTAAAAATTCAAAAACTTATATTGAAGGACACTATAAAATACCCAATGATTGTATTTATCAGTTTTTACTTGACTATGCTTAGTGTCATGGCATACCTTTTTTAAAATTCACATAGCAAGAAATTTTTAAACAGATTTAAGTCTTTCCCCAGATTTTGCCTGATATTATTTATCCTTGCCAATAAACGTGGTCAAGATATAGTATAAAATCAGTCCAAGGAGCTTTATAGAGATAAATTAATAGTAGATAAATTATTGTAGAAGCACCATGATACTTAACATTTCTTGAATTTTGCATTCCTATATGTAGAAGGCTTCCATACATGGTGATTGAGATGGTTAAATTAAATATTGTACACAAAACAATTAATGTATATATGCTAAATGTAATACATTTTCCTTCCTTAACTAATCTATAGAAATTCTAGAAAAGATAAATGTAACAGAGAATGACTGCTTTTATTTGATGGACCATCTATAGTTTAAAAGGGGGACTTATAATAAATTCCATTTTAAAAATTTATGATTCCAATGAATTATATTCTAAGACTAATAGTCCCTAATTCTCCTTCAAGCAGTCAGTTACTTCATCATGTATTGATTTAACAACAAATATACATTGAGTTACCACCAAGGGCTTAGAATTAAGGATATAACAGTAGAGAAAAAAAGGATGATTGCCACCTCCAATAAGCTTAGAACACCTGAAAAGTAACAAAACTTCTTTAAAATTGTTAAAATCCTATCTAATAAAATGGCAATATGCAAATTAACCATCACTCTGTCACAAAGATGGTGGCACCCATAGCCACAAAATGGTGGTGTGCAGTCCTCTCAGCCTGCCAGGGTCCCCCAGTCTTGGGGTAACGCCGCTGAGAGTGAGCAGAGTGAGAGGCCTGGCAGAATGCTTGCTTCATTACCCCAGCGATGAGTCAAACGATCCGTGCCCGGCCATGGATGGGCCTCTGGGCTGCAGAGAGCCTCTGGGAAGTGGGCACAGAGTGGCCAGCCCCTACAAAGAGCTACTAGCACATGGATTTGTGCACAGAGCTACTAGTCCATAATAATCAGATATTATTATAAGTACACTAGAGGCCCTGTGCACAAATTTGATGCACAGGTACAGTCCCTAGGCCTAGCTGTCAATCAGAGCCAATCAAGGCCTTCCTTCCCCAGCTGCCGGCTACTGGCTGGGGTCTTCCTTCATTCTGTACCTTCCGCTGGTGGTCAACGCACGTCACAGGGAGCAATCAAATTCCCAGTCTCCTGGTCGAATTCCCAAGGGGACACGTCACATATTGGCCTTATTAAACAGAAATAAGAAAATATACAGAATGATGGCACATAACTGCAGGACTGTGGTGACTCAGGGAGAGTGGGCACAGCAGGTCTCCCTGAGGAGAATGACATCTGAGTCAAGACTTAAAGAATGGGAAGTAGGAACCATATCAAAAGCTGGGGAAACAATTTCCAGGCATAGAGAAGATAATGTGCCAAGTCTCAAAAATGGGGGAAACCTTAGCCTATTCAAGCAACAGAAAGGAGCCTAACCATTGCAAAAGTGATATGAAAAGATAATTCTCAGGGGGAAAGGGGTAAGGGGTGTACAGGGAGAGACTGGACAAAAATCATACACCTATGGATGAGACCAATGGGAGGGAGCTAAGGGCAGAGGGAGGGGTGGGAGCTGGGTGGAGGGGTGCTATGGAGGGGAAAAAAGAAAAACAAATGTAATAATCTGAATAATAAAGATTTAATTTAAAAAAAAAGAAAAAAAATTGTAAGTATGTAGGTGATGGATGTTAACTAGACTTATTGTGGTGATCCTTTCAATCTTATATAATAAAAGCCTAATATGCAAATCGAAAGAAATTTATTTTATTGTTTAAAACATTACATATAGTAATTCACATATCTCCTCTGAAGTTAATCATTTTGAGCAGGAACCCGATTAGGCAGGGTCTCGTCGCTAAAGGTGCTTGGATTTTGTCCTAAGTGCAGTGGAAAAGCGATGGTGTGGCTTGATCCGATTTATGTTCTATAAAAAAGTCTGTCTGCTCCGTAGAGAATGAATTTCAAAAGGCCAGATCTGCATATAGAGAACATACCCACCACCCCACACAGTGTCTCAGGAGGACTGTGAGACACGGAAACATGGTACTTGGCCAAGTTCCTGTCATACGGTGGCGGAGAAGCTCGTGACCTAATATGAGCCCCCCAAAGGTCTTTGATGACCAGATGGCGAAGAGACCACCTTTCCTCTCCATGCTGCCTGCTCGGTCTCTGCACAGCAGCGACCCAGAACCTGTAACAGCAGGCGGAGAGGCACAAAGGATGGGACCCAGGTAGCAATGCCATTTTAGCCTCCCCTAGGGACAGCGACCTCAATGCGATCACTTTCATATAAGATAGAGTTTCACATTCAGTTGTGTGAGAGAGTCCGAGTGTAAAAATATTCACTGTGTGAAATATTCACTGTGTGGGAACAATTCATTTTTATCACTCATGTAGGACCACGACTGTATACTTTATGTAAATATTATTCAGCCCTCTGCTAGGTCAGATTTCTCCTGGACTAGAATATTCGGTACATCCCATTAGTGCTGAGTTTCTTGGGTACCTGGGTGTTGTTTATGAAGGATTATAACCCTGTGATGTCTGATCACCCAAAGTTAAATCAATTGATAATCATCTGCAGCACTCCTTACTTAAAATGCTACAGGGTTTCAAAGCTAGAGGTCTGTTGTCACATTACACACTTCCGTAGGCCTCGTAATAAATGAGAAGCAAAGAGTGCAATGAATTTAGCCTTTAAGACGCAAGATATTGATTGACATGTTGTGCTAACATGAGTGAAAGACAACAGCAGTACAGTAATTAGTGCAAGCCTTCCGTTGCGGGTTTATCATCTTGAAGGAAAAAAAAAACACAACAGAAAACACTAAGAAAAATAAATAGCCAAAAGGACAATTCAATTACAGGAAAAAGTAGTAATTTTGTTCTATTGATCGATGCTATCTAAAGAGGTTATTGTTTGGTGCTATTGTGAAGAAAAAAGAGCATGAAACTGTTGATCCTGCCAAAACCTACTTATTTATTTAATGGTTGCCAAACACAGCTCTCAATATTCTGCTAGAGATTTGACAGTCACGGTGTTGCCAAGGTTGTTTGGGAACACTTCATACTTCCCCATATGTTGTTAGAAGGCAACCCTAGAACATACACTAAAAGAGCCAGGCTGGAGATGCAGGTCTTTGTAGAGTCTGTTTTGTTGTTGTTGTTTTTGTTGTTGTTAAGTTTTCATATAATGAGTATTAATCTGGGTGCCTTTGCTGATCTGAGAGTGATGGAGGGAATGATGAAAATTTAAGAGGCCATGGTAACATTGGCAGCCCCTATGAGAATCCACTTTTGTTTCCCAAATCAGACAAACAGCATCATTAAAGTAAAGCACTCTGGGAGGTCCTGTGTTACGCGGTCTCAATTTATCTCCAAGAGGATTTTTCGACCTTGTTCATTCACCACAGACCGATGGGAGCGGGTCTGAACAAGACGAGGCATTCTGCTTCCTTCTCCTGTGGAGGATCTTTTCGGATGAGGGTGAGGTTGTCGGTGTCGGAGTGAGTGATTGGCCAGATTCTCCTGGGCTTCGTCTGGCATTGCTTACGGAAGCTTTTATTGTTATTAATATTTAACATTGACTGAAGGCCAACAGTGCTCTAGGTGATGAATACAACAGTGAGCTAACTCTGGTCTTTTTCCAACTGGATAATTTCCAGCTCTACAACTAGGGAATGGAACTTGCTCTATAAAAAATATAAGGATAAGTAGGACAGTGTTGGGGGAAAAACAAATAGTCGTTAACATTTTTTGACCTCTGAGAAATTTTCATTGTACCTTAAAAAAATAAACTGGTTAATTTTTTAAGGAAAACATTTAAATTTTCTCATTTCGGGTTGTCTTCTCAGCTACTTGCACTAAAAAATTTATTGAAGTTCCTAAGAATAATATATTCTGGAGGTGATATAGCAAAATTATAAGTTGAATAAATTACTCAAGTTTCACTTATCTGAACAGTTATTTTTTTGGATAAGCCTTTATAATTGACAATTATATACTCACATTTCCACTTGTTATTAAAATTATACTAATCAAACACATCAGAGCATCTTATCAAAAAGCAAAACTAAAGCAAAGAGAAGTCAATGTTAAAAATGGTGCTGTATCTTTTTCAAATATCCTTCCTCAAAGCAGAAATTATTGTGCTGCTAAGACTTTAGGGGATGTGTATTGGTTCATCCCCTTGTCCTCTGTGTTCAAAAAAGGATTGATTTACATCCTGCCTTTCTCCTGTTTGCTCCCATAATTGATATAGCACTGGATGAGAATAATCCATTAATAGCCACGCGTGTGGTTTTAAAGGAAGTAGAGCTACGGAAAGCATTAAACTAACAAACAGAATGCAGTGTGTTTTATTTATTTATCAATATCCTGAGAGGAATAGGTTGGAGGTGTCATTGTGATATAATCTTATGCTACTAGGTTCATAAAGTTTTGCGTGTTTCATTGTTCTCTTTTACATGTTAAGATTATTTTGAGAAACATTTAGAAATTCCTAAGAGTATCACATTGAAAACGATATCTTTCCAATGATCCTTTTCTTGTTTTTTCTGGCAAACATCTAAGTGCACTTGTTTTATTCCATCTTAATGGTGAGCCTTTAGAAGAGAGCTGTGTCTTACTCCTCTGGCTGTCCTTGTGTCTAAAGCATAATGGGCATTACTAGTAAAATATTTTGTTAAACTTATTTGATTTTCAGATGGAATTTTACATTGTTTTTGCAAAGAACTCAACTTCAGAAAATCTCATATCAATCTTAAAATTTAGCTTAGAGATGATAAAGGAAAAAATGATCAAGAAAATTAGAAAGTCATTTTGCCAAAAAAAAATATGGAAGTTGTGTACAGATAATTTTTGGTGAAATATGCAATTACACATAAATTAGCCTTTTTCATTATATCAAGAATTATTTTTTTTTCAGTTAAAAAGTAACACTTAAATTTAACACATGCTTATTATAGGATTGTTATAGAATACACTAAAGAGAAAAAGGTTAAAATAAAAATAATGTGTACTTTCCTTAGACATAAAAAAACTTCCATTTACCATATCTCCCCTTTTTAATTATTTGTTTTTTATATTTTCAATGAAAATTTATATTTAATATTATTTGGTATTATTTTTAGGTGTACAGCATAGTGGTAAGAAAATCATATAATTTAAAAAGTGTACTCTTGAAGAAACCAAGATGGTAGCATAGGTGAATACCTAAACTGCTGTCTTGCCCAACAATTTCAAAACTACAGCTAAAAGACAGAATGGACATCATCCAGAACCATAGGAAAGCTGGCTGAGTGGAAATTCTACAACTAGAAAGAAAGAGAGAGGCTCACAGAGACTCAGAGGAACTGCAAAAAGCTGAGATACAGAGACATACACATGGAGAGGACAGTAGGTGGAGTTCCTGGCTGGCTTCCTCTAGTGGGAGGGAGACGGAAACTCCCAATTGCACTGAATTCCATTTCCAACTGCACTGAACTCCAGTTCCAGGCGAGACTCATACAGGGGGAATCTTGACTGTCAGAAAAGGGGAAGAGTGCATGGAAACTCAGGGGAGCTGCAAAAGGCAGAGATCTGGAGGCACACATGCGAGTGCACACAGAGAGGGCTGCAATAATTACCAAGGGATACTGAAACCCAGGGGCCTCATAGGTCAGGACTGACAGGAAGCCAAGGCTGTATGCTCAGCCCTGAGTCTCCGCCCCATCCAAGCCGAGCACAGAAGCTTTGCAAATTTGCAAGTCTTGTCTCATAAGGTAGTCTCCAGCACAGTTCTCCCAGCGATCCTCACAGCCAACTGTCCTGGAGGTCAGTTCCCCCAGGGATACCAACAACAATCAAGTTTTAATTACAATAAGGCTGTACACACAGTCCAAAGAGGGTGCACCAAGAGTGTCCACCTCAGGTAACTGGGGAGGCAGCTCGGGGCCATATAGAACACCTAGCACACAAAGCTACTCTACCAACTCAGGGAAGCAGAGAAAATGCGGAAACAAAGAAACAGATCACAAACTAAAGAAATGGAGGAAAACAAATGACTCGATAAAAAGTTCAAAACCACTATTATAAGGTTTTTCAACAATTTCCTAGAAAAGTTCAATAAATTTAGCAAGATCCTTGAGGATATGAAAAAGGACCAACCAGAAGTTAAGCATACACTGACTGAAATAAAAAATAATATACAGAGATCCAACAGCAGACTCAAAGATCACAAGAATCAAGTCAAAGATTTGAAATACAAAGAAGCAGAAAACACTCAACTGAAAAAGAATCCAAATTTTGAGGATAGTGTAAGGAGCCTCTGGGACAACTTTAAGCATACCAACATCAGAATTATGGGGGTGCCAAAAGAAGAGAGAGAGCAAGATACTGAAAACCTATTTGAAGAAATAATGACTGAAAACTTCCCCCACCTCTTGAAAGAAATAGACTTACAAGTCCAGGAAGCATACAGAACCCCAAACAAAAGGAATCCAAAGAGGATCATACCAAGATACATCATAATTAAAATTCCAATAGCAAAAGACAAAGAAATAATATTAAATACAGGAAGAGAAAAACAGTTAATTACCTACAAGGGAGCACCCATATGATTGTCAGCTGATTTCTCAACAGGCCAGACGGGAGTGGCAAGAAATATTCAAAGTGATGAACAGCAAGAACCTACAACCAAGATTACTCTACCCAGCAAAGCTACCATTCAGAATTGAAAGTCAGATAAAGAGCTTCACAGACAAGAAAAAGCTAAAGGAGTTCATCAAGACCAAACCAGTGTTATATGAAATGCTGAAAGATACTCTTTAAGAAGAGGAAGAAGAAGAAAAAGGCAAAGATAAAAATTATGAACCACAAATACATATCTATCAACAAGTGTATCTAAAAATCTAGTGAATTAAAAATCTGATGAACAGAATAAACTGGTGAACATAATAGAATCAGGTACATAGAAGGGGAGTGGACTGACAATTCTCAGTGGGAATGGAGGTTGTGGGGGAAGAGACTGGACAAAAATCATACACCTATGGATGAGGACAATGGGAGGGAGATAAGGGCAGACAGTGTGGTGGGAACCAGGTGGAGGGGAGTTTTGGGAGGAAAAAAGAGGAACAATTATAATAATCTGAACAATAAAGGTTTACTAAATTTAAAAAACAGTGTACCCCTGATATTTCCAGTACCCATCTGGCACCATACATTGTTATTAAAATGTTATCACCTATATCCCCTATGCTATACTTTACATCCTCTTGACTATTTTGTAACTACTAATCTGTACATCTCAATCCTTTCATTTTATTTTTTCACCCGGCCACGTAGTCTCCTCTCTTCATCTATGAATCCATGTAACTTTGGATTCTTCTGTTTGACATATACCTACCTTTTATTTTTACAAATACAAGGTCCTAGTATGCATAAAATCTTTTCACAACTTTCTTACTTGATGTAGTGTTCATTTTTCGTGCTATTAATTATTCTTTATATGGCAATGTTTTTATGTCCTCACATTTATGCATGATTTTATCAAACCAATCTTCTATATTTGACTTTTTAAAAATTATCCTCTGTCATAAAGAATTTAGGCCCAGCTGCATGGCATTGTGGTTAAGTGTCTACCTGAGAACCAGGAGGTAGGTCATTGTTCAATTCCCTGTTGGGACACATGCTGCGGTTTCACGCAAATTCCCCTAGTGTAGGGCATGCAGGAGGCAGCCAATCAATGATTCTCTCTCATCATCAATGTTTCTCTCTCTCTCTCTCTCTTTCTCCCTTCCTCTCTGAAATCAATAGAAATATATTGCAAAAAAAAATTAGGATGAACATTTTGGTAGCTGGATCTTTCTGCATGTCCTCTTCTCATAAAATCTTTTATAAGAATGCTCACACATATGTATGTCATAATCATTACAAACTCACAAAATCATTCAAAATATACATCTAAAATATTGCATTTGTATATTTTGAACAGTATTTGGTTATAAAAAAAACATGGATTGACCCGCAAATTAAATTTTGTAAATTAATTTTTACATCACAGGATCTTGGCTGGCAATTATTATTTCAAATTTCTAGCACGCATATTTGATAGCACCAGACATTAGCCTGTCAGGTGCCAGGTGCTCTTCTGGCAAAAACAGGAGGAAGATCACCAAGTTTTTATGCTTGAAGTTCTCAAAGTTTCTGGGAACAGATTTGTTTTAGAGAAATGAAGCATTTTGCAGACACAGAGCCAAGATAAGGTTTAACTTTGCCTCATTTCCTGCAAGGATACATAAAAGTAATTTGACAATAAGTGAAGAAATGAAGTAATCATAAGCGATAATAAAATAATAATAGGTGGAGAAAGGACTAAGCTCATGGTAAGTACTAAAAATTATTTAGCTATTTGATGTTACCTACATTAACTATCATCACTATTGCTAGACACTATGAAGCTTACTATTTATCCTAAGTTAAATAGCATTACATGCACAGTGGTATCTATTAGAATTCTCTGTAAAGAGATAACGAAGATTCTGAATGAATAGAGATTTGATTTACCAAAACTTATATTAGAAAGTAAATACATAATTTACTATTATAGAACTATCAACAAACAATTGAGTTAGCATGATCTGTTAAGTTTCTTTTCATCTGAAATCCTTCCTGTGTTTTGGTATTTGGTGTATCCAAAATATTGTAATGAGGCATTCATATAGCTGCTGACATAAATAATGTTGTCATAAGTACACAATCATTTTGGATCATGCTTAAGTTTTTGTCCTATATATATAACGTGACGCATGCTATCACAAGACGTAATGAGATGTAGATTTCACCATTGTTGATGTAGACAATTTCAGAAAGGTGCTTTAGTCCAGCAATCATCAACCTTTCAGACGCCACGGACCATCTATTTAAAAGTTTTTTCAAAATGTTCTTAATTTAGTTTTTAAACAGTTTAATGTTTAGGCCTCATACTATGGATTGCATGACATTTAGATGTATTTCAGTGTTCCCTATCCTTGGAGTCATCAGTATTTTCACTATCATACTGATTTCTTCCAATCCATGTCACGGTGAGCAATGTCACTTGTCATTACTGTGAATCAACATGAAAAATTGTGCGGGCAGAATAGTCGAGCAGGTAATGTCCATGTCCTTTTGGTTGTCAAAGAGAAGGGTTCTAGGAAAAGAGAAACCAGTTGTCAGCTCCTTCCCCATGGCGCAATAATCAGCCAGCCCAGGTGGTTTTGTGTCTTACCTCATGCGGTAACTATTGCTTGTATCCATGCCATGTAAACTAGGTCTGTCATGTTCAGGATATAGAACACACCTTTACATCCTTAGCAAGGAGATAGCAGAGTCAGCCTGATCATGAGTGTTTTGGTATTTGTAGGGGTTTGTATCCCTGGTTTAGACCAATTAGTTTAATTTCCTAATTCTGGATAATCAGGGTCTTTCTGGAGAATGAATATGTGTTATTGACAGAATTATATGAAGGCGATAGGGTTATAATGAAAACGATGAGTATCTCAATTCTACTGTGTTTGGGGATTTAAAGAAAGAATAAAGTTTAGAGAGTAAAATAGGCAAACACTTACTGAAAGCTACTTGCATTTTTATTTAAATATTTCATGGATTTGTTTTCTATGAAGAAGTGAAATGTGTAGTTACATTAAAAACTGCTTCATCCTAAAGTCTGTTTACATAAAGAACAGAGGAAATGTAACATCATGCTAACTGAGATAATTCTAAGATTATTGAGTAAAGATTGCCTACTATGATACTTTTAAATATTCGTTAAATTAATTTAGAACTAAAAATGTTTCTATATTTTAAAATTGTTTTATTATCTCTGTATTATTATGACAGTGAGCAATATTTTTTTTCTTCCTGTCACAATGATAAGCACCATTGACATAACCACCAAATATTCTCTATGCTTACTAGACTTGGGCATTGACTAGATCCTGAAGAGAAAATGTGATTTTAAAAAGTGTAATGAAGTTTAAAGCCTATATCCTATCTGTAGACCTTTACAATCTAATTTGAGAGAAATGAGTTGAACAGAATAAAACAATTAACAGAATAAGTTAGTTAATGAAATCTCAAATATTATATTCATGACATAATAAATATTGAGAAAGAAGAAAATAATAAAGTTTTATTATATTCTGAAAAATATTTTAGGATTCCCTGAAAATAAAGGTTATTTAAAGAAGAATGTTTTCAAGATGCCTTCAAGGGAGAGATTTTTATTAGAGCATACTAGAAGAAAGAATTTAAAAAATGGGAACCTTATGATGATGGCAAAGAGAATTTATTGAGGAACTTTTAAAGGAGAAATTACTGTATTTGATGTAGTACCTGGGGAATATTGAATTACTTCGTCAATGCTGTGTGGAATAAATTATAGGAAGAAGGGTGTAGTGCTGTACATAGACAAGGGTTACCAATTAGAAAAATGATGCTTTTGGTAAGATGTGAAATAAATAAGTCCACCGCTGTAGAAGTGAGAAAGGGAATAGCAATTACCAGCTTGAGGTGGTAGTATTGGTGAACGAACGTAGGAGAATCTAATTGATAGAACTCCACCTGAGAAGTAAGGGAAAAGCTCTTATTTTTAAAGATTTTTGAGACTAATAAAAACATTGACCTTGAGACACTTACAAAGATCTTGAAGGTCAAGCAGATGAAGATTGAAGATGGAGATTTTGATGATAACCAACTAAGAATATGTGCACAGGTTCACATGATCTCACTCATTGGTGGATAATAAAGAACATTATAAACTGATGAACAAAAGGATAGATACAGAGGCAGTAAAGCTTCAAACAGACTGTGAAATTGCAGCAGGAAGATTAAAGTTAGGTGAGATAGATAGATCAATCAAAGGACTTGTATGCATGCATACAAGCATCACCAATGGACATAGACACTGGAGGGTTGGGTTATGCCTGGGAGGGAGGGGGCGCAATGGGGAGATATGTATAAAAAATTAATAAAAAAAAACAGGTTCAGTTTGAATTGCTTCAATAGCCAAGGTTATTTGAATAGTAATAGATTTAAATATTTAGTTATTTAAATATTTAGGTACTTTAATATTTAGGTATTTAAACAGATTCTATTAGTGCCTGTGTGTTTCCAATGCCACCAAACAGATGATTTATATGAACCACAGAGATATGGACTGAACAGTAAAGTTGTCGACAGCCGAACTTGGTACTTATATTGAGTATGTATCAGAGCAAGAAGCAGAAATACGACCAGAAACCAGGAAAACAATGAACTTGGGGTTGCAAAAAGAGAAGAAATTGTGGTATAATAAAAGCTAGAAGCTAAGAGGATTTCATGAAAGAATTGGTTTTGCCCACAATTAAGATAACATCTTCAAAAGATCATGTCTTTTGGCCTGTACTTCTGTATGAGAAAAGAACAACAAAAACAAGATCTGAAAACTGCTGGGCAAATCAATGCATATACATAAAAAATATATATAAATATAAAATATATTTATGTAAATGTATAAGTAAATATATGTTTATATATTTATAGTTATATTTTAATAAACATATTTACATGTGCATATTGATATGTTTATAATATATATAAAATAAATATATATTAAATACATATTATATGTATATATATTCATTGAATATTTCTATATTTATATATGCACACTTACATATACATACACATATACAAGTTCTTTGTACAGCAAAAATCCAGACAGCTGCAGGCCATAGCAAAGATATAATAAGCAATAAGCTTTTGATGATATACAATCTTATTACCCTAACCAAATAAAATATCCCAAAGGACAGTTGAACAATAATGACATTAAAATAATGAATCCATAATTACAGAAAAGAAGCAAATTACTGAAAAATTCTGATACTTTATCCATTAGTCATTTCTTTAGAAATAACTATAACTGCTTTTGTTGAGGTCAAATTCCTTTCCTGTCTATGCTCTCTGAAGGTGATCTACTGCCCTTTTAAAACAATAATCACAATTTATATTTTTAAATACATCCTATAATATTATTTGAATAAGAAATTTTTCCCCCAAAATGAATTGTAAGTGCTACGCAGGAGGCTTTAATGTCTATTTTTGCTCATCATTGTGACCTAGCACTGTGGTTAACACAAGCGTCTTAATCTCAGCACTACTGACATTTCTTTCAGGCTTGATCATTCTTTGCTGGAGTGGGGAGTGGGTGAGAAACTGACCTAAAGCATCTCTGGCCTCTAGCATGGTAATGAGCAGAGGGCAAAAACAAAAACTGTCTCCAGCCAAAACCGGTTTGGCTCAACGGATAGAGCTCTGATCTACGGACTGAAAGGTCCCAGGTTCTATTTCGGTTAAGGGCATGTACCTTGGTTGCGGGCACACCTCCAATGGGGGGCGTGCTGGAGGCCGCTGATTGATGTCTCTCTCTCATGGATGTTTCTGGCTCTCTATCCCTCTTGAAAAATCAATAAAATATATATATATATATTTTTAAAAATTGTCTCCTGAAGAAGCACAGAATTGGAGCACAGAGCTAGCACATGGAAGGCAAATAATTATTTGTTAAGGAATAAGCAAATCACCAACACTCCACTACTACCCTGTTTCCTTCCAAATAAGACAGTGTCTTATATTAACTTTTGCTCCCCAAGATGCGCAAGGTCTTATTTTCAGGGGATGTCTTATTTTTTCCATGAAGAAGAATACAGTACACATTTATTGTTGAACAAAAAAAAAAAAGGAAATTTATTCTCGGTATACGGTACGATAGTAGTTGTCATCACAAACCAGCTCACTGATTGGCCGAAGCACAGCTGGAGCTGTTCGGGCAGTGTGACGTCTCTTTCAATCAGGAGTCAGATGCCTGACTGTAGCTTCGGGGGCCTTATGTTCAGGGGAGGCCTTATTATCGGGGAGGTCTTATTTTCGGAGGGGGGTGCCTTAAATTACAGCGAGAGGCAAAACTGGAAGTAGGTCTTATTTTGGGGGGATGTCTTACTTTCGGGGAAACAGGGTAAGCAAAACCTACACTGAGAAGGACAGTCTTACAGGTACTTGAGATGATACCCATCATCTCTACTTCCACTCTCCCTCCGTTGCATCCTGATTCTCTTTACAATGAGATTAAGGGAGAGGTTGAAAGACGCTTTCCTAACTCTGCTAGCTTGTAAAATAAAAAAAAAAAATCCGGTTCCGTATTTTAGCTTTAATCATAGCTGGCCTTGCCTATACAAAAGTATGCACAAAGCACCCAGGGAGGATTAGAAAGTCTTTACACATGTAGTTAAGGAGGCAGTTGACTGAATCTGGTTAAAGATGCAGGATGTCGATGAATTTTTATGTAACCTGAGCTGCCTGTCATTTGAGCGATGGAACCAGTCTGACCCAGGAAATGCTCTCATTCATTATGTATAAGAGTAAAACTCCCTTTTGAGCAAGAGACAATTAAGATCAAGCGTGTCTTGTTTAGCTATTCCTTTAAGAGTTTATTTCTTTAACATTGCAGCGGTTCCTGGGCTACAAACTTTTAGTTCAGTAGAGCATCATTTACGTAGTCATTTTATTTATTTACCACATGGACTATAGTGCCTCAATTTCCTCTACTGGTAAATTCCATTAGTCATTCTTTTTAAAAAATATATCTTTTTATTGATTTCAGAGAGGAAGGGAGAGGGAGAGAGAGACGGAAACATCAATGATGAGAGAGAATCATTGCTCAGCTGCCTCTTCTACACCCCCCACTGGAGATCAAGCCCATAACTGAGGTATGTGCCTTTGAAAGGAATCAAACCCAGGACCCTTCAGTCCGCAGGCTAACTAACACTCTATCCACTGAGCCAAACCGGCTAGGGCTAGTCATTCTTTTCAAAGTATCGTATGTTATGGGTCACAGTGGGAAAACATAGTAATATTATTTATTGAGTCCACTTCTTGTAAGTGACTGTGCTATGGAAAATGTCAACTATTAAATACTTCTCAATTGATATTAAATTGACGTGGATCACATTACTTCACATCTGTACATCTAATTGTACATTCTCAGAGCATTGACTAACCTTCATTTTTCCCTCAGAATAACTCTCTGATTAAGCGAGGGCAGGTGTTTTTCACTGTGTTTTACAAATTAATTTAACAGCAGCATTCTAATACACTGAGACCACCATCATACATGAAGAGCTTCGTTATTGTAAACGTGGTTTGAGGGATCGGATTCCTTATTCATTAATTAAATTTAGCACTTCCTGTAGGAGTCATAATCAACTAGTGGACTTTCAGAGATGTTTAGAAGTTTTACTCTGATTTATTTATTATTTTTAATATATATTTTATTGATTTTTTTTTACAGAGAGGAAGAGAGAGAGAGTTGGAAACATCAATGAGAGAGAAACATCCATCAGCTGCCTCCTGCACACCCCCTACTGGGGATGTGCTTGCAACCAAAATACATGCCCTTGACCAGAATCAAACCTGGGACCCCTCAGTCCGCAGGCCAACACTCTATCCACTGAGCAAAACCGGTTAGGACTACCCTGTTTTCAATGGATCAACCAAAAAACTAGAGAAAAGAACTTTCTAGCAATAGGCTTTACTTTGTATATCTCTGCCCAGAAAACAAATGTGTACCAATATCAAACTTTAGGTCAGGAGTTCCAACACATGTTGTAGAGAACTGCTACATACGGAAAATGTGCTTTTTCCTCTCTTACCTTACTTTGATGCATATTCAGGACTCTGATGTGAAGGGGTTTGAGTAATATTAAAATACTAGTAAGTAGTTTTATTTTCAGAAAATCAGGAAATATAAATGCTTTTTTTATAAGAGATTTGCCAAAAGATGCACTTTCCTAAAAATGTGCTTTGTCAGACGGGATCTGTCTAATTAAAGACAGCTCAAATCCTTGGCTTATTTGTATCACGTTTACAGTTGAGGTATGTGACACAGTGTTATATCTCCTTTGTTATTGGTGAAGTGTTACCTAGGATGCTCTACAGTGAAGGTCTGTTGGCCTCTTTTCCCCTGTTCTCCTCCCTAGGGCAGGAGGTGGACCCCTGCAAACTACATTTCCCAGCCTCCTCTGCCAACTGCCTCCATCTGCCTTTGGCCAGTGGGAGTGCTGATGGGAAAGCACTGATGTAGGAAAGGAGGAACCTGGATATGTGTCCTCCATTCTCTCGACTTGGAAAAGCCTCAGAAGCCATGGGAGAGACCACTCCTAGATTCCACAGACATTATCTTCTCTCTCTCCTTTTAAAATAAATTATATATATATATATATATATATATCAGTTCCAGGTGAACAGCATAGTATGGTTAAACAGTCAGATACTTGATGAAGTGTTCCTCCCCAATATTCCCAGGACCCACCTGGCATGACGCATAGTTTTGGCAATATCACTGACCATGTTCTCTATGCTGTACTTGCATCCCTGTGACTATTTTGTAATTGCCAATTTGTACTTCTTAACCCCTTCACTTTTTCACCCAGTTCTACAACCTTCTTCCCCTCTGGCAACCATCATTCTGTTCTTTGTATCTATGAGTCTGTTTCAATTGCATTTATTTAATTTTATTCATCAGATTTCACTTATAAATGAAATCATATGGTATTTGTCTTTCTCAGACTAACTTATTTTACTTAGAGTAATATCTTCTAATTCCATCCATGTCATCGCAAATAGGAAGATGTCATTCTTTTTATATGGCTGAATAATATTCCGTTACATATAAGTAACACAGCTCTTTCCTCACTGGTCTTTCAGTGGGCACTTGGCTTGCCCCATATCTTGGCTATCTACACTAATCAAAGAGAAACATGAAAATTGACCATATCTCTGCTATGCCCACAAGCCATGCCCACAAGTCAATCAGGAGCGAGTATGCAAATTAACCCAACCAAGATGGCTATGGCCATAGAGTGAGCAGGAGGCTTGGGTTTCCCCGAAGATGGAGGAAGCCAAGCTTTCCACCTGCTCTGGCCAGTCCTGGGCTCTGCTCAAGGCTACAAAGTTTCAATTGTAGAAGATAGATAAATCCCAGATACCAGGACCTTTTTGGGGGGGATGAGGGAATCTTTAAAGTCTTAATATTGAGAATTCTTTTTGTTGTTTTTTTAACATTGTCTTTCATACTTGTTTTTTTTATTAATTTTTTATACATATTTCCCCATTACCCCCCTCCCTCCCAGGCATACCCCAACCCCCCAGTGTCTATGTTCATTGGTTATGCTTATATGAACGCATACAAGTCCTTTGATTGATCTCTTATCTACCTCACCTAACTTTAATCTTCCTGCTGTAATTTCACAGTCTGTTTGAAGCTTTACTGTCTCTGTACCTATCCTTTTGTTCATCATTTTATAATGTTCTTTATCATCCACAAATGAGTGGGATCATGTGATGCTTCTCCTTCATTGACTGGCTTATTTCACTAAGCATAAGGCTCTCCAGTTCCAACCAGGTTGCTGCAAATGGTAAGAATCCCTTCTTTTTAATGGCAGCATAGAATTGTGTATTTCATATAACAGATTTCCAACTAGGCTGATCTGTTTTCTTTCTCAACTGTTCTCCAGGATAATAAATGTAGAACTTTTATTCCTTTGAGTTTTAAGCAACTTATCATTCAGATACACTTTTGCCCTAGTGGCCATGCTATCTAATTAACAGAAGCCTTCCAATGTATTTGCCCTCTCTCTGGTCCTGAGATTGTCAATTATTATTATCAGCATTACAGACGTGTATAGAGAAATGGTCTCATGAGCACAAAATATTTTCAAGTATAATATACACAACCAAAAAGCAGTGCTGTTCAATGAATAAGAATGCAGTGAACTGAGCCATTCAGAAAATGTGGACAAAATGCAATCTCATTTTTTAAAATTGAATGGACTTCATCTTTTCCAAGCATAAATTGTCATAGTGCATATCAAGTAATGAGCACTTAAAAATGTTTTTAATTTTTTAGTCGTCACAATTTATTGTCTTTTAGAAAAATGGTCCATGTATGATTTCCTATAGTGTCATGTTATTTAAAAAATTACTATTAAGTATTCTTTCTTGTGCACTTTTTATATTGTATGTATAATAGTTTGTATCCTAAAGCTCATGAACAATTTTTCTTAATTAACATTGATATTGGATATTTCTCTTTATTTAATAATACTTTTATTCTGAAAGGAATCATAAGTAATTATATGAAGTTCAGAGCCTAGTATCAAAACTGAGGTATCTCATTTACCATATTCAAACTAATGAATAACTCATATAAATTCTTTTTAAAATGGAGATTATAAAAGCATATATCTAGATACATATTTTTGCAAAAGCTTACATGAATATAATTTCTTTGTTAAATGTTTTCTGAAGCCACATAATTGATTAGTTTTCTTTTTACCACAAATTCAATTTCTGAAGTAGATAGGGAACTTATGTTGGTTATCTATATATTCCTAAGAAAGCATTGGTAGTTTGTATCTTTCAAGGAATTTGTTTATTTTATACAAGTCGCTAAAATTATATTGTTCACAATATTATTTTACTATATTTTAATATATGTAGGGTTATAGTGAAAATATTCTTAATATTGGTAATTTGTGGAAACTATAATTTTTATATTGTCTATTTGAGGATATAATATAAATACTATTCAATGAAAGTCAAAAATAATTCCTATTGTGTAAGACTAACATTTTTATTTTTCTTAGCTTTAATATATTTTTAGTAATTAAATATTTCACAAAATCTCAAAACACTTTAAATTATAGTACAGTTTTACCAGTTTATAGTTGAGAGGACTTTGGTGCAGAACTAAGGGCTTACCTCAGACAAGGTAGCTGGTTGATGGAACATTTAAATTTGAACTATTCTAATTGTACATCCTGATATTAAATCACACTGAGAAAATTTTTAGCCAATTAGTCTTTGTAAACTTTGAAACTTGGTATCTTCTTCAAGAACTGTTAACACAATTATATTTCTCATTAAAATATTTTATAAGTATATAAACACTTTAACTGAAAATTATCAAGTAAAATGGAAACATTTTCTAATTATTATATATTCTGAGTACACGTGTGTGCACACACACATATGTATGAATTACCTTTTTCTGTTTTGGTGATTGCAGTGATTCTTCTGGTCTGTGCAGCCACTTGCTCATGTCTTGATTCTTGTAATGTGGCAATTAACCAACAGATTTTTAATGACTAATTAAACCATAATGATTGAGGTACACGGCATTTCCTGGGGGTTAATGGCCAACTGGGAAAAGTTGATGGTCCATGTCATAGCTGAGAGTCATTAACCCCAACAAGTCATTAATCCTGTGAAAACACTATATACAGAGGTTAGTATGAGCTAGAAATGAAAACAATAAAGTATGCTATATTACATGCTTGCTAAATATGGCACCTTAAGAATAAATGTTTCAATTGCTCTGAAATAATCATTCAAACTTTAAAACCTACTGCCCACACTGCAGAAATATTTAATAAATTAAATGGCATTTCTTAATTTCAGTTGCAAATTACAGAAGATATCTGGAGCTAGGTAAGGTCAACGAGATGAGAACTCTGCCTCCTCAGACCTGAGGTAAGAAAGTAGTTGACATTCAGAAATGATGGGAACTGGAATTTAAAAGGATGTGTGAATCCAAATAATATCCTGTGTCCCTCCCATCTCTCCTTCCTTCTAAATATTATTTTGTTCTCTCTCTGAAAATTAGTTTCCTTTGCTGCAAAGATTTACAAACAAATAGGTCTGTCTACAGTGCCTTTGATCACATTTTACATATTCGGTCAAAGAGATTAATTTTCTTTCTGAATTATAAATACATATCCCTAAATTAGGGAATCTGGATAATATTGAGTCAGGTAACTAGTTAGAATTTAATCAATAGTGACTCTGTGTTTGTATGATGTGTATACACTTTGCTAAAAAAAAAAAAATGAATGTATGGCAAATAGTCCCCCCCACACACAAAAATCCTATTTTATTTGTCTCTAGAAAACCATGAATTAAAACCATACTAAGATATCACTACATATCTATTAAGATATTTTAAATAAATTTCAAAAAGATTAACCATACCAACCATTGGCAATTATAAGAAGAAAGTAGAACCCATAAACTATTAAAAGAATTTAGAAGGGTACAACCACCTGAACCGCTTTGGTTCAATGAATGGAGCATTGGCCTTTGGACCAGAGGGTCCTGGGTTTGATTCCAGACAAGGGCACATACCTCAGTTCCGGCCTCTCCCAGGACTGGGCCCCCGTCAGGGCTCATGCAGGAGGCAATCGATGTGTTTCTCTCATATTGATATTTTTCTCTCTCCCTCTCTCTTTTTCTCTTTCTAAAAATCAATGGAAAAATATCCTTAGGTGAGGATTAAAAAGTAATAAATAAACAAATAGGTAAAATCACTTTGGAAAAGAGTTTTATAAGTCCTTAAATGCTGAAACATACAACTACCATACAATTCAGCCATCATACTCCTAGATATTCACCTAAGGGAAAAACAAATAAACATATGTCCATATAAAGGCTTGTACATGAATATTCATAATAGCTTTATTTGTAACTAGAGGCCCAATGCACAAAATAGGAGCACAGGGGGGTCCACTCAGCCCAGCCTGCACCCTCTCCAATCTGGGACCCCTTGAGGGATGTCCAACTGCCAGCTAAGGCCCAATCCTGGGCATCAGAGATGCTGGCTCCTAAATGCTCACCTGCCTGTCTGCCTGATTGCCCCTAGCTGCCCCCCCCCACCAGCCTGATCACCCTTAACCACCTCTGCCTGCCAGCTTGACTGCCCCTAACTGCTCCCCCTGCCAGCCTGGTTGCT
>PVJN01021530.1:5328-34620 GCA_004026805.1 Lasiurus borealis
AAGTTGTTCCAGAGCTCCTTACACCATCTTCATATTTTTGGATTCTTTTTTCTTTTTGCTCTCTGGTTAGATGTGTTTCTTTTTTTTTTTAATTGTTTTGTTTTGGAGTTTTTTTGTTTTTTGTGGGGTTGTGTTTTTTTTTTTGCTTTTTATGTGTTGTGGTTTTTTTTGTTTTTTTTTTTTTTGCAGAGGATGGGGAGGTGTTCTTTATATTTCAAATCTTTGACTTGATTCTTGCGATCCTCTAGTCTGCTGTTGGATGTCTGTACATTATTTTTTATTTCAGTCAGTGTATGCTTAATTTCTAGTTGGTCCTTTTTCATACCCTCAAGGGTCTTGCTAAATTTATTGGCCTTTTCTAGAAAATTCTTGAAAAACTTTATAATCATGGTTTTGAACTCTATAGCCAGTCATTTACTTTCCTTCATTTCTTTCATTTGTGACCTGTTTCTTTGTCTTTGCATTTTAGCTGCTTCCCTGAGTTGATAGAGTGGCTTTGTGTGTTAAGTGTCCTATAGGGCCCAGTGGTGCAGCCCCCCAACTTACCTGAGGTGGACTCTCTTGGTACACCCCTTTGTGGGCTGTGTGCACAGTCTTGTTGTAGGTAAGTCTTGATTGTTGTTGGTATCACTGGGAGGAATTGACTTCCAGGCCAATGGGAGAACTTTTGTGCTGGAGACACCCGTATGGGCAAGACTTGCTTCATTGGGGCTTTGGTGCTCACTGAGTCTGCCCCAAGGGTGTCCCTTATGGATCTGAGGAGTTGTAATCTAGATGGTCCTACTCTGATCCCTGGGTACACTGGCTCTTGGATCTCCAAGGAGGTGCTAATTTAGCTCTGTCTGAGGCCATCTAGTAGGAGCTATGGAGAGATCTGCAGATTCCACTTCTTTGTTTGGGCTTTGGAAGTGCCCCTATGAAGCCCAGCTGTGAAGTAATGCAAGCTACTGTGGGACCTTGGGCCTTTTTTTGGATGTTCTGAGTCTTTCTGACTCAGTTGCAGTTTGTTAGGTAAGTTTAGGTTTCAAAGGACCAAGCCATTTATATGCAAAAGCCTCTGTGCACAGCTTGGATGGGGCTGAGTCTCATCTTGGATGGGGTGGAGCAAACAGCAATGGCTTTCCATCAGCCCTGCCCTATAAGGCCCCTGGGTCTCAGTGTCCTTCGTGGTTACTGTAAGCACCTCTGAGTCAAAGCTGCCCTCGAGTTCCGCCCACTGCCAGACAGTCCAGTTTCTCCCCATATGAGTCTGGGTCCCCAGAGCCTCACCCGGGACTGGAGTTCAGAGCAGTTGGGAGCTTGTGTCTCCCTGTGGATGGAAAAATCCAGCCACATACTTACCCTCTGCACTTTACATCCGCAGCTCCTCTGAGTCTCAATGTGCTTTTCTCGTCCCTTCTAGTTGTAGAATTTCCACTCAGCCAGTCTTCCTGTGGTTCTGGATGATGTCCGTTTTTTCTTTTAGTTGTAGTTTTGAAGTGGTTGTGTGCAGCAGTAAATTCAGGTGTTTACTTATGCTGCCATCTTGGTTTCTCCCTAATCTGAAACAATCTTAAGAAGACATTTAATTTTGCTTTTCATAAATTTTACTAATGTACACATATGGTATATGTTACTAGTTAATGTATTTCTGTGAATAAACCTTTTAAAATCATTCTACATGAAATGAATGATTTATAAGATTGTTACTTGTGTCTTGTGCTCATTAGCAAAACATGAGAACAAATGTTAATAATAATTAACACTAGGTAGAATCTCATAGTTTGCAAAAAAAGTTTTTGACATGTTGTTTTGTTAGACACTTAAAATTATGTTGATTATAATAATGGTTAAATTTAAAATTTTAATCTGCCAGATGCAGTACAGTTCCCAAAAAATTTTGTAATTTCAAAATACTTCTGACATGGTTTCATTCATCATTTTTGAGATGATGAATGAAGAATCTCACAAACTTTTGGAAACTGCACTATTTCAATTGATTGTGTGTGTGTGTGTGTGTGTGTGTGTGTGTGTGTGTTTTCATCAGTCCTATGTTGTAAGACAAATTATTTCAGAAGCTTTGAAAAATGTCACCTTACTTGTGTAGTCTCTTAATTCATATTTCAAAGGTTTAGCTCAGCTAAGTGCATCTCTTCTTAAACCTCTTCACTGACTATGCTATTTTTAGATTGAATATGAAGTGGTTACAGGAACACAAATCTATTTTCCAGTGTTGATGAAAGATACTGAATTTAAAACAAATTTTTGTCATAAATGCCAGAAACTTTAGACATTTTGATGTGTTTTCCAATATATAAAAAATAAATAAAAGATGGCTTTGAAATAAGAAATAGGAATCCAAAAGAAATAGATATTGTGAGGAAATATTAAGTGAAAATAAAAATTATAATTTGGGGTAAAAGCCTCATTGCTAGCAATGATTTTTCTGGAACATTTTATTATCAGTTTGTACACTATAAAGAATAATTGCTGCTAGAACATTATTTGGAACAGATTAGGGCAAAAAAGAGAAATAGTGCAATTTACTTTTTTTTTCCTCTTCAGAAACATGTTATTTTCATGTCTCCTTTTATGTCTTTCAATAAACTTTGTTTTCCCTCTTTTAAATGTTATTTTTATTGTTGACATTATTACAGATGTCCCCCCTTTCCCTCTTCCTTTGCACCTCCACCCACCCCCCCTTCCCTGGGCCCATCACCAAACCGTTGTCTGTGTATATGGGTACATTTTTACCCAGTTGGTAATGGGCCCTTATCAAATCATCAGGAACTTTTATTTTTCATTCAGTGACTCCAGGGAGTTTTCAAACTGACACTGCTTTCCTTGGAGACATTGTTAAAAAAGTCTATACGAAAACTGAATGATAGCAATTGACTATCAGGGAAAGAAGAAAGACTTATTTCTTGCCAAGTAAAACTTTTTCTCTTTTATCAGAGAGCAATGATAATATTTGTACAGGGGGAAATTTTTAAGCAAATTATGTTACTGGTCTAACATAATTTATTATTTAGTAACTATTAATTGAAAGTGAGAAGGAAGGGAGAGCTAAGATGTAACGAAGGAAACACTGAACCTCCTTCTCCCGCTCCAGGCTTCCCAGTCTACATCAGGCACAAAGCCTGGGAGAAAGAAACTTTGTGTTGGGCAAGAGTGTGAAGTTTTCATTCCTTTTCCAGGCTGAATTATAATAATGGAATAATTATGAGACAAGACTAAACTTTTTATCATTAGAACAGAGGAGCCTTATATTTACTTAAGAACGACAGTAAAATCCTGAGAGTTTCATCTAAGAGAGGGGAAAAAAAGCACAGGTTTAGGGGGAAACAGGAGAAAAAATAAAATTAATTTATCCTTATACTTCATCAGGTCTGGCTTGTTCATTATACTCAAGCCATTACAAAAAGTATGATAAAAGTATGATATAATGCTTTGCATTACCATGTGCCAGGAAGTGCTCTAAACAGCAAATATGTGTGTGCATTTATTTTTCTCTAAAAATTTAATTAAGTGCTGTTATTATTCGCATTTATAGAGAAGAAAAACAAGACTCGGAGGTAACATCCCAAAATTTAAGCATTTGGTATATGATGGAGATGAAATCCATCACTGGGAACAACATAAAATGTTGGAATAAATAAATAAAGTCTCTCTGGGAAATACCATGCACACTTTAAATTGTGATTTTAACCACCAGGTAGAGATATATGATAGATAGATTAAAAATAAAAATCAAGACATTCTATTATTGGTAGTTTTGTTTATATGACTTTTGTTAAAATTAAAGCTTATAAAAATGGCTGGAAGAAAAATCACAAAATGTGAAAGAAAAGGTGTTCATTTTATAAGTGATTTTTCTTCTTTGTAATTTCCTATTTATTTAGTGTGGTAACATTACTTCTCTACTGAAAGTTTAAATTTTTAATAAAATGGAGAAAGAAATCTATTTAAAAAAATTTTTATCCAAATCAGTAAAGTGGTTTGGTATAAAACACTAATTTAACTAGGTTTTTAGTATTATAAGACTGGCGATGACAATAACAAAATAGTCTTAAGCATTATTGAAAGCTAATTTTTCAACATGGGCACATCATTAATCTTCTGTGAGCACATCTATGTTCTAGCAGGTATAATGGAGGAAGAGGAAATGAAGCACACTCCTCCCTTCCTTACACTCAGTATCTGAAAGTTGCACATAGCACATCATTTATATCTCTTTGACAGAATTCTGATACATGACCACAGCAAGATGCAAATCAGAACAGAAAATGCTATTTGTCTTTGGGCTACCATGTGCCCAGCTAAAAACCAAAGAATGTGTAATAACTGTCAGCTTCTGACATATGTGACTTCGCTGCGAGACAGTATACGTAGAAATTAAAGTGGGTTATAAAGTCAATTAAACTGAGTACCAGTCAATCACGTATTAGCTTTGAAACATTGGGCAAGTGGCTTAATCTCTCTAGACATGAATTGCACTGTCTGAGAAGGGAAAAATACCTAATACTAATGTGTATATCTCCCATATTTTGTCTGACTTCTTATTTTGGCAGGAAGATTAAGTTCTGTAGAGCTGCCATCACACTACACAAAAGACAATTTTTTAAAATTTATATCAAGTGTTCCTATATTATTTATTATCATTTTTTCTAAGATATTTTCTAACCAAAATTAATCTTTACATTATACAGTTAGTTCAATCCTATCTAATAAAGAGGGAAAAGACTAATTAACCATCCTCACAAAAATGGCAGAGCCCACAGCCAATAAGGAGGGAATATGCTCATTGACTGCCATGCCCTCAAAGATGGCAGCACCCATAGCCACAAGATAGTAGTGCCCAGTCCCTTCAGCCTTTCTGGGGCGGCAGGCGCATGGCAAGGCTTGGCCCATAGCCAGGCGGGTCCCTCTGCTCCATGCACCTGCCTCCAGAGTCCCCCAGTCCCCTCAACCCTCCAGTTGCCCAGGGCTGGCCTGACGTATAAGCAAGCCTCAGGCAGTGGCTGCCCAGCTGCCCAGGGCTGGCTCAAAACACAGGTAAGCCTCGGATGGTGGCAGGACGGGCTGTGGGACCCTCCCTCCAGTGCAGGAATTTGCATGCACCAGGCCTCTAGTTTTCATAATAAACACCAAACATAAAGATGTGTTTTAATGGGGGAAAAAAAATCTTGCTTTTGACTGCAGAGCAGATGGATTAAAACATTATCCTTGTAATAGCCTCCAAAATTTAAGCTTCTATTTTCTCTATCCATCAATTTCTATACATAAATTTAAAACAAAAAATAAAATCATATAAAGAAACTAACCAGCAGCAGCAACTACAAGAGAGGTAACAGACACTTAAAGTAGATCCTCAAAAACATCTGATAAATAAATGATTGAATATATAATATAAAATGCATGTTTAATTTCTTAAATTAGAAAGTAACAAATTATTACCAAAAAAAAAAAAATGAGGCCATTTGTACTTTCCAAAAATAAAATAAAATATCAATGCATTTTAAGAATATTGCTTGGAATCAAGTAATTAATTAAACAAGATATTAGAAACAGCAAAAGTGAAAATTGTGACTTATAAATTGAGGAAATCACGAAATGACTGAAAAGATAAAAGAAAAATGTTAAATATGAAGAAAAAAAATAAGAGTTCCAGGAAGAGAGAATAGACAGATTGGAAAGGAAGAAATATCCAAAAAAGAATAGCTAGAATTTTCCAGAACTTAATTTTTCCCTTTCAAGGAACACTCTGCATCTCAGGCAGAGTAGAAATAAATAAATGAAATCCATACTTAGAAAAATGTAAACAAAAAACTGGTGAATACCATTAACAAAATAAGTATGGTAAATGCATCTAAAGATTAACTACGAAAGAAAATAAGAAGAATGAGCTGAGAACATAATTAAAGCAATTTAATAATGTTCATTGTAAAATTTTATAAGTAAACTATCATTCAGAAATAAGGGAAATAAGGGTGGAATTTAAATCCTGGTCAACAATGACACGTAAGATAAAAGGAGTAATAATCAAAATGAAATAGTCTGATATTCTTCTACATGAGGGAAGAAAATTAGAAATATTCTATAGTTTCTTATTTTATCAGGTATTTATGTTAAAATGTTAAAGAAACTTTTAAAGAATGAAAAGGAATAAAAGATATAACTTCCACCAAAATGAAAAATTCAAAAGAAAGCAGAATGAGCCAAAGTCAGAAAGTATAAACAGCAGCATTATATGCACAAGTATGTGAGAAAATAAAACAAAAATTTGAAGGATAATTTAAATATTATTATTCTGAAAATGCTTAAATACAAAAAAAAGCTAGAGAGAATTATTGAATTTTGTTTTGGGGGATTTTTTATGTGAGCTCCATATATAAAATCAATAATGGTCAATATACTGGCATAAAAAAAGAAATATGTACTTTAAAAAGGCATCACCTACAATAGTAACAAAAACCATAAATTTCCTGAGAATAAATTCAATAAATGAGGTACAACAACTTTTATGGAAAATATAGTAAAACATTATTCAAAGGCATATAAAAGTCTTAAAGAAACGCTGTAACATGTTTATATATAGCAATCATAAGCAAGAAAAATATGACAGTTTCCCCCAAAATTAATCTATAAAGTCATGCAATTTCAATTTGTAAGATTTTTGTGGGGCCTAACAGGCAGATCCAAACATTATATGGAAAAGTATAGGAACAGGAATAGAAAATAAGCTTTAAACATATGCTTAAAATCATAGGTATACAAATGCAAGTAGCAATGATTTACAATTTCAGAATCATCAGATTGACACAAACTTTTAGGTCAGATCATATCAAATTTTTGTGAGATATAAGGAAAGATAAGTTATTTACTACATTCCAAGAGAGACTATAAAAAGTCAAAACAAGATGCATATGCTCTACTAAACTGGGTTTCTATCCTTGACAAACTTTCACACATTTGCACAAAGAAGTACCTGCAAGAATGATCACTGAGCATTTTTGCAACAAAAAAATTTGAAAAAATAAAATTGCCTTCCAATAAATGGCTTACTTATGTAGTGGGATAATATTATAGAGATGTTAAAGTTGATGGAAAAAATCTATATGTATTAATATCGCTTAATCTCAAAAACATAATTTTGAATAAAAATAGAAGCTGCAAAAACATATGCAGTGTAGTGCTGCATAAGTAAACATATTAGTGTAATATGGTAACAGATTTAAAAATGATCAAATTCAAAACAGCAGCATAGTTTTATAAGTGTAATAAGCATATTAAGCACACAGGAATGACACATACCAACTTCAGAGTACTGGTTGCCTCTGGAAATGGAGGAAAATAAATCATGGGGCTCCAGCTATTTCCGTTTCTTAAAACCAGCAAAGAAGATATTCACAAAGTTTAAAACAATATGAAGAGCTACCTTATTTCAGTAGTGAGAACATATGTTTGTATTTTTAAAGTTGCATAATTACATTTAAAAATATTTATGCACGTGCATAGAGCTATATATACACAGATTTTTATTGAAGCATTGATTGGTACAGCCACTGTGGAGAACAGTGTGGAGTTTTCTCAAAAAATTAAAAATGGAACTCCCATTTAATTCAGTAATCTCACTCCTAGGAATATATCTTGAGAAATCAGAAACACCAATCAGAAAGGATATATGCACCCCTATGTTCATAGCAGCACAACTCACCATAGCTAAGATTTGGAAACAGCCTAAATGCCCATCAGTGGATTAGAAAACTATGGTACATCTACACAATGGAAAACTACACTACTGTAAAAAAGAAAGAAATCTTACATTTGCAGCAACCTGGATGGACCTGGAGACCATTATGCTAAGCGAAATAAGCCAGTCAAAGATAAATATCACATGATCTCACTCATTTTGTGAAATATAATGAACAACATAACTTGATAAATAAAAATAGACTCAGAGTCATAGAAGCATCAAACGACCATCAAACCTCAGAGGGAAGGCAGGGGAGGATGGAGGTAGGGAGTAAGAGGCCAACCAAAGAACTTGTATGCATGCACATACAAGTAAGCACAGCCAATGGACACAGACACTAGTGGGTGAGGGCATGTGCTAGGGGTGGGAGTGGCCGGGGAGAGGTTAATGGGGAAAAAGGAGACATATGTAACACTTTAAACACTAAAGTATTTTTAAAAATGAAATCAATTAAATATATATCAATAAGGAAATGAGTAAGTAAATTAGAGTATAACACTATGGCTCAGTGCACAAAATTCATGCAAGGGGGTGGGGGGTGTCCTTCAGCCCGACCTGCACCCTCTCCAATCTGGGACTCCTTGGGGGATGTCCAACTGGCATTCAGATATCCCTCTCGTAATCCTGGACTGCTAGCTCCTAACCGCTCACCTGCCTGACTGCCTGCTCACTCCCAACTGCCCATCCTGCCAGCCTGCTTGCCCGCAACTTCCCCCACCCCTGCTGGCCTGATCACCCCCACCTGCCCTCCCCTCCTGGTCTGATTACCCCTAACTGCCTCTGCCACAGCCCTACCACTATGGCTTTGTCCGAAAGAAGGTCTCCTGAAAGGTCTCCTGATCTAATTAGAATATTACCTTTTTATTAATATAGATAGAGGCCTGGTGCACTGGTGGGGCAGGCTGGTCTGCCCTGAAGGGGGTCCCAGATCAGGGTGGGGGGGCCTCTTGGAGGGCAGGACCAGCCTAGGTGAGGAGCCTAGGTGGTTTTCAGGCTGGCCACACTCGTATCAGGGTGGGGGTGTCCCTGCTGGGGGGCATGGCCAGCCTGGGCAAGCGGTTGAGGGCCATTTGTATGCCGGCCAGGCCCCTGGCTTTGTCTGGAAGGATGTCCAGAAGGTCTCCGGAAAGTCTCCTGGTCTAATTAGCATTTTACTCTTTTTTAGTATAGATACCCATGCTATTAAAGACTAATGCAAACCTATATGAACATATGTTCCAGTGACTGCAGTGACGACCCTAATTGTGCACTCCTCCCATCAAAGTCAGAGCATTCTGCCCACTCTTTGTCTCTGGGTTTGATTGGCCAATGAAATGTTATCGAAGATGACACAGTCGGGAAAAGTTCTTGTGTGTTGGATTTGCTTTCTTGCTGCTCTTGCTCCTTCACCAGAACCATGAGAACATGCCCAGACTAGCTTGCTGCGGAGATGTGAGGAACACCTGGAAGAACAGCTGTTATCATTATGCTGACCATCTTACACCACCCAGCCTCCACAGAGTCTTTAGCCAACAAGAGAGAAATGTCTAAGAGAGTCCCACTGAGATCAGTGAAGATGAACCCATGTCAATTAAAAAAAAAAAAAAAAAAAACTATTGTCCTTTGGCTTACTGGATAGAGCATTGGCCTACAAACTGAAAGGTCCAAGGTGAGATTGTGGTCAAGGACATGTACCTTGGTTGTGGGCACATCCCCAGTAGGAGGTGTGCAGGAGGCAGCTGATAAATGTTTCTCTCTCATTGATGTCTCTAACTCTCTATCCCTCTCTTTTCCTCTCTGTAAAAAATTAATAAAATATATATTTTTTAAAATCTGTTTAGCCAATCATAGACTTGTGAGACAAAAATTAATAGTTTCAAATCCTTTTACCAAACTATGAATTACCAAGGAAAATTCCAATTGGAAAATAACTGACATGGAATGCTTACAATGTCATTTTCTAATCAAATTTTTTCCAATATTTTATCCTTTTGGTAAGAGAACTGAAACAGTATTATTCATCACTACTTTTCCTTTAATATCTCTTTTCTAAATTGTCTCTAAAGTGAATTAAATTTGTATTCAGTACTCCAGTTACAATGAGTATCTAGAAATTTACATTTGCTAAGAATTTAGAGTTAGAAAACCTCAGCTTATATAAAAAATAAATTTTTGTAAGAACTAATTGTTTCCACAATATAACATTTTAACAAGCTGTTAAGGAGAATTATTAACAAGATTTTAAATAAGTCTAAAAGCAGTTTCTTCACATTAAAATTGTAAATAAATTTTACAATTGTAGAATCATAAAATCGGAAGAATCTGCAAGAGATTGCTTGATACTAACAGCTGGTATATAAGTTAAAATTTTAATTCAGCATTCATTTTAAAAATATATTAATATGTGCACCTCTATTTATCTCTGCTCTCTAAAACAAAAACAAAACAAAAAAAACAAAAAACAAAACAAAAATCTATGCTATACAAAGTACAGTTGTGAGTTGCTGCCAAACTTCTGCAATGCAGGTACTTTCTTGGCAAACAAATAGCAGACATATTTTTCTGTTTAGGTAAATGTTAATAATCACAGCTGGTTTGGTAATTCAGTTATTCGGCAAAGACATTGTAAACTACTTGAAAAGAACCCATCTGGTTTGCAGTTGTAAAACTGAAACCAATTAAAACATTTAAAAAGCATTTTGTTTTTCATTTTCATCTGTAAAAATATATTTTGCAAGTTCTAATTAGTGGTTGATTTTTTTTCTATTGCTTTTATTATATGAATCTAACACTCAAATAATTTTTAAGTTCAACATAACTGTTCCTACAGTTGATATTACATTGGGACAGCAGATGAATTAAAAGATAAAGAATACAAAATATACATGGACTGATATATATAGACACAACAATGTAGTACACAGAATTTCTATGTAGCAAACCAAATAAAATAGGACAAAATGTCTACCAATTACAAGAATTGATTGGTTAGGTATAGCCTAAGAACCTAATAATTTAGTTAATGGACAATACCTACTTTAAAAAAGGGGAAGGAAGGAAGGAAGGACGGAAGGAAAGAAGGAAGGAAGGAAGGAAGGAAGGAAGGAAGGAAGGAAGGAAGGAAGGAAGGAAGGAGGGAAAAAAAAGAAAAAAGGAGACAGAACTCAAAGACTATACTGTAATAAGAAATATACTTATTTTTCCCACCCACTCTTCCTTTAATATTTCTTCAGTGATAAGAGCTTTTCACCTTGACTCTGGAATAAAGCACAAGTAGCCCCATGACTGTTCTTCTCACTTTCGGATGATAAAAAGTACTATGATCTCTCTGGATTTGGTACTTAGAATGACCAGTCTCACGTAATAGTCACAAGTATTCAACTTCATTCAAAATTAGAGCTCTGCCCAGTTCCCTCGAGAGAGCCTGGAGGCCTGCTGTAAGTGAGAAACCGGTGCAGCGGGAGTGAGTACTCGTTTTGTGTCTTTCTCAGTTTTTTAATATGTCTTCACTCCTATACCTCCAGTTTGCTACCTGGTTTTTGATGCCTAACACTCAAATAATGTTTAAGTTCAACAAAACTTAAAAATATGAGAGGAACAACAAAAATATGAGAAGGACAAGGGGTGAGCTGGGGCAGAAAAATTCTAATTGTTCTAAATTGTGTTTTCTCTCAAGGGCTGGCAGGTGTTTAAAATTAACACTTTCCGCCCAGCCAGCGTGGCTCAGTGGTTGAGCATCCATCCAGGAACCAAGAGGTCACGGTTCCGTTTGATTCCCAGTCAGGGCATATGCCTGGGTTTGATCCCCAGTGTGGGGCATGCAGGAGGCAGCCCATGGTTGATTCTCATCATTAATGTTTTTCTCTCTCTCTTTTCTTCTCCCATTCTCTCTGAAATCAATACAAATATATTTTGTAAATAAACTTAACACTTTCCCTTCGCGGAAACTCTCATAATTGTTTGGAATGCACTACCCTACCCTCCTCCCATTCGAGGTGGTCTCTTATCGGCAGTTTCCTTACGTAGGAGTAATGTACTCCATTTCCATAGTTGCTTACTTCTCTGCCATAAGGAGTTTGATGACTCACCTTGAACTTCTTTTGGGATTGTTATCCCTCTCATGAATCTGCTTATACAATATCTAATAAAGCACCTACACTGTCTCTCTCTGAACCACATAAGATGTGTATAAAACGCTCAGGCATCCTTGCCCCTACACATCTAGAACAGTGGGCCTATACCAATGAGGGAGCCTCATTCCACACCCCCTGCAGCTAGCCAGGCCCTTGCCCTGTGACTATATTTTGCTGTAACTCCCTAACTACAGGGCCCTAGCTCAGCCTCTCTGAGTAATTCTCTTACAAACCCTCCTACTTGAGAAAAAAAAGGGAGTAATTTTGTTCAAAAAATCCTCTTCACGACTCTCCCCTCCCTCTCCGCTCTTTTTATTATTTATATTTCCAATGAGAATAGGGGGGGGGGGGTTAGAACCAAGAAGCTCATTTATAGACATTTTCTTTGAAAATTTTCATCTTGGTCTGGCATCTCATTTTACAATTTCATAACTCGTTACATTCTAACATTTCAATTAAATGTTCACTTTAACATCTGGCCTTAATAATGGTTTTTGTTCATAATAATACCTAGCCAGAGCCAATATTTAAGTACTATACAGACAACATACTCCCACCTTTAAGTTAATAGTAAAATTATAAATATTTGACACCTGATATAAATCTTTTTTTCTATAATCTCTATAATGTTACAGAACACATAAAAAGTGAAAAAAAATGAAATGATTGGTTTCTCTTTGAAATGGCTATTGACATTATTGAAGTGGCATCTCAATCATTCTTCTTTGAAAAACAGCCCCACATCATGACCGTGCAGGTCATCTAGCCACACAGGCTGGATTATTCCTAATTTGCTTTAGTTCTGGCCATATGGTCCAGGGATGGGTATGTGAACCAATCAGAGTTCTTCCTTGGAATTTTTCTGCTAGAGATAAAAATCTCTTTCCTCCCTAATTATGAACCTCAAATTTGAGATGCCACAACTTTTAGCAGCCTTGTCCCTAACACCCAGAAAGAAACATCGGTTAAAGGCAAAAACTTGCTGACATTCCTACAGTTATCCTAGCTCCTGACATTTTCCTTTAGGTGGTCCATCCCAGCATCTTTCCTATAAATCTTCTTTCTCCATTTAAACTAGTTTGAGAACTTTTTTTTATTACTTTAAATCGAACATGATAGGCTCTTGATGATTTGTTTCTCAAAGTGTATATAGTATCTGGGATCTTAAAATGTTTTAAACCCAAATAAACAGAAATAAGCTCAACTTTAAGAGCAGCTATAATACTGTTGATACTAGAAGTTGCTGCAGTCATTCTAAAAGTGTGGACAAAGACTAAAAGACGATATTCCAGTATTTAACATTCAAGGCAATGAATGACAGCAGCAATAGAAAATGATAAGCATATATTTTAATGTTTTTGGTTTTGAGACACCTAAGTGATTGTGCTCTTTTTATGTTAAGGGGACTAAAGGTCAAGGTAGCACATTCAAAAAGACCAATTTTCTTCTTTTTTAAAAAATATTGTTACTGACTTCAGAGAGGAAGGGAGATGGAAAGAGAGAGAGAAACATCAATAATGAGAGAGGATCATTGATCAGCTACCTCCTGCACATCCCACACTGGAGATCAAGCCCACAACCCAGCCGGGCATGTGCCCTGACCAGGAATCAAACCATTACCTGCTAGGTCATAAGTAGATACTCAACCACTGAGCCATGCCACCTGGGCCTAATTGGCTAATTAATGGTTAATGAAAGCATTCTTTTCAATTACAAAATATATGTAACAGAAAGATAAATATGTAAATTTTCCTTCTCAAATGAAAAACCATAAGAGAACATTTATATATATAAGGCTAATATTTTAATAGTCCCCTCGGGAGTTTGATCTTGAGTTCAATCGCTGCTGTAATGTGTGCTGACCATCAGGGTGTGGCACGGAATGAAGGAAGGTCCTGGCCAGCAGCAGGAAGGCCCCAGATGGCCCTGATTGCCAGCCATGCCTAGGGACTCTACACATGCAGGAATTTTGTGCACCAGGCCTCTATCAAAACACACATGTATACTATGTGTACATGGTATACATATGTATTTGGCGAGGGGCAGGGCAGGAGCCCCGCTCCGATGTGGGAGGAGGGCGGTGGCCCCCGATGCAGGCCATTGGTGAGGAGGTGCCCATGGGTCCAGGATAGAGTGGTGGACGGTCCAAGGCCTTCTGGACAGAGGAGCTCCTGCTTCACAGCTGCAGCAGCAGTGCCCGGGCCATGTGGGCCTTGGCCACCCTCACTGGGCCAGGCATCACCGGCAGGGAATGGGAGCAGGATGGCGGAGGAGAGGCCAGGGAAGGAGGGGAGGCAAACACCTGGCCAGGGCTGAGCCTTGGGATGGGGGTTAATGCCTCTCCCGAACAGAAGTTTTAACAAGGGAGAGAGGGAGGGAAGAACTTTATAATGGAGTCAGAAGAGAGCAGCGTTAATGAAGGAAAGAAGATGTATGAGTAGACTGTAGGAGCTATAATGAAAATCAAGTATAGTTGTGTACTGGGGACAGACTTTAAAAGTAGGAGTCAGAAAAGAAAAAAGATAAATGATAGTGAATAATTAGGCAGGTAGACAGACAGATATTACAAGAGTGGAAGTAAGTAGAGAAGAGTGTATGGGAAAAGTAGGATGAGAGAGAAAGAGGGAGGGAAGAAAAGTTTTAAAAGGGCCAGAAGAGCTTAAAAGGTGAATGGGAAAAAGGAAGATGGAGCAAAGCAGGTCTGAGGGAGAAAGTGAAAAAAATTAAGGTGGGAAGGAAGGGAAAGGGGAGGGGAACAGGGTTAAAGATAAAGGAAAGAAGGAATGTGGGGAGAGAGGGAGGGTAGGCAAAAGATGGGAAGAAGGATGATGGAACAGAAGTAAGAAATAAGAAGGAAAGAAAAGTTTATAAATGATGAGTCAGTAGGAAAAAGTGTCACATAAAGGAGAGAGAAAAATTGTGTGAGAGGGAGAAGCCAATAAGGAAGTCAAATACAATTGTGTGTGAAGGGGATAAGATTTTTTTTTTTTAAAGTTAATAGAGGCATCCAGGCCCGCAGGGGAGGGCAGTTAGGGGGATTAGGCAGGCAGGCAGAGTGGTTAGGGCAGGCAGGCAGGTGAGCGGTTTGCAGCTAGAGGTACCAGATTATGAGAGGAATGTCCAGCTGCCAGTTGGACATCCCTAGAGAGCTCCCAGATTGGAGAGGGTACAGGTTGAGCTGAATACCCCCCCCCATGTACAAATTTCATGCACCGGGCCTCTAGTATAAAGTATAAAGATGAAATCCATTTAATTCTCTCAGAATTTAGAACCATTTATCAGATATTTAATATAGTTTCATATTTAAATAGCAAGTTAAATTAAATTTTGCTATTGAAGAAACTTTAGGTTATGAACTTAAATACAGGTTTATATAGAATAAAGAGTCATCCATAGAAGAATTTATTTTTTATATGGGATTTCAAAATAAATTTTATCTTAACTACTTTTAATGAATTAATTTGTTCATTTGCTCATAACATTAATTGGCATATTTTATTTATCAAGTGTCTAGTAAAAAGATATTTTCCATGTTTTACCAGAATCTTATAATCACATAGAGGAGAAGTCCAGACAAATTCTGGAAGTGTGTGGCTAAGTACAATGTAATAGGATTACCCAAGGAGCAAGACCTAGGCATACCTTTGTTGAGATGTGATTAAGAAATTGAAGAAGATAGAAGAGGGTATGGGAGGATAAATAATAGTGGAAGGAGACTTGACTGTTGTGGTGAACACACAATACAATCTATCTATATAAAAGCCTAATATGCAAAGTGTCCCCTTGGAAGTTCAAACAACCAGGAGTTCAATCACTCACTATGACAGGCACTGGCTGGTCACCAGGGAGAGGTGTGGAATGAAGGAAGGCCATGGCCAGCAGCCAGCAGCTGGGGGAGGAAGGTCCCAGCTGACAGCTGGCAGCTGCTAGGGACCCTATCTGGGCATGAATTTTGTGCACTGGGCCTCTAGTATACAAATGATGCATTATAGAATCATACACCTGAAATCTATATAATTTTCTTAACCAACATCACCCCAATAAACTCAATAAAAAAATAAATTGATGAAAACTTCACAGAGGATATAACATTTAAAAATTCAGTTCAATCTTCAGTTTACTAGTATGCATGAAAAATTTATACGGGTATTTATGCGATGGTGCCATTGGTCACCATCTTTCCTTTTAGGAGCCTATACGCCTGTGTTTATAAAGTTAGTGGGGTATGGATGCTGGGTTCAGGTTGAATATAATAAGTATTAAATACAAGGCTGGGTGGAAGGTCGTTACCAAATGAGCCACTTAAAGTCCATCAGAACTTCATAAAACATGTGGAGCTACTTAACGGGACCTCTTCTCTCTTAATGCACTATTGAACTTTAAGTTATATTTTCCTGTTAATTGTAAATGAGCATTCTTAAAGTCCTACACCACTAAAGTAACAAAGTATTCTTTATTAGACATTCACTTAACAGAGTTCATTTTTTAAAAAAAGAAGACAATAGTGTGCCAGAATCTTATCATTATAAAGTAACTTTTGTTGTTAAGTGGAAAAAAAGGCCATAAATCAAATTTAATTTATATTTTCTCTTTTAAAGTAGAACATTCAGAACAGAAGAAACTTTGAACTCTGTTGTCAAACAAACATGTATCTGTTACCTTTCATATGTTTCTCATAATCCTTTTAACTACCCCAGACAATTGTCAAAGCTACTTATATTTAACAGGCTTTTGCTTCCTCCAAAGCTTAAGTTCTTCATCTATTTGATCCTAAAGTAAAATGTTGAATTTGTGACATCAAAATCCCATCTAGGGCAACCATTTCTTATGTGGTCAATTTTGACTTTATGGTTTCACTCTAAGAGAAGAATTAAAGGAAAATAGAATACTTATATAAATTATTCAAACAGTAGTACAAGTTATCCTCAGAGCAATAGAAATAATAGTTCATGGAGCTCCTTCTTTAGTACAGTCCCCAGTTGCTACATGCATAGAAGTAGAATTAGCACCACCAGGTTTTTAAAGATCATATTCTTAAATAAACGCAAATATACGAAACTTGTATGAAAATCACCATGCAATGTCTCTAGGTAATCCCATTAAATAGTAAAGGTTGGGGTGGAGTGGGGGTACAGTGAGACCCCAGAAAGGTAAGTTGGTCACATCATCCGGGGCTTTGAGCCTCATTTTTGGCATCTAAAACAAAGACAAACATATTTTCATCGGTGCAGTACTTTGGTATAAATGTGTTTTGTGCACAAGAGTCATATATTTCTACTTTCCTCTATTGTAATGGATTAAGGTGGAGTCCCATAGCACTATAATATTTGTATTTACAAATAGAAACCATATTTATTCTGAATGCATTTGTAACTAAGTGTACAATTCACAGCTTTATCACTTGTTTTATGAGTCCATTTGGCTTGGCACAGGAAAAAAAATAATTAACCAAGCCTGTAGATTTCAGGGCCTGGTCTTTACTTATGCAGAAACTGCTTGTTTATTAACATTAAGCATCTCCCATTTGGTCTCAAAGAGACGTATAGTTACATGGAAACAGAACAGCTTTCAGTAGATGATTGCACAACTACAGATGCTTTTTTCCGACACCGTCACAGCTGAGGAGGTCCGACCAAATGAAAAACAGTTCTGATGAAGTGAGAAACAGAAAAGCGGTACCATGCAAACATTATTACATAATAAAGTGCAGGCCAGCACACATTTTTTTTACTCTCTTTATTAAATTTATGTGAATCTAGAGAAAAGGGTGAAAAGTATATTTACTGCTGATAAAAATTATCCTCTGGATAATTTCAGTCTTCTCATTTAAAACTCATTCTTTGCAAGTTTCTCGTTCCCCCCATTTCCTTTGAGCTCTTTGTCATCTACTCCCAAGTCAAGCTTTGCGGATTTAATAAAGAAATAGAATCTGCAGGTGGCATGTTCCCCAACACGCAGTCTAATATCAAGTGATGGTACTAAGCACCTAAATAAAAATTAGGAGGCTGTCCGCACTAAAACGAGTCTTAAAATATTTTCAGATGATTTATCCGAACCTGTTGCAAGAGCTCCGTTAGTATGTGCGTCCATCCTGCCCCACCGGGAACGATGCCAGCCGAGTAATGCACGAAATCATGGGATGTGTTATGATGCTATCCCTGAAAGATTTCCAGCCTGAGTTATACGCACAGCATTATACTACAGGGAGCCCAGCACCCCGATGGATTTGTAAAGTACATGCAGATGTGTTTTTCGGAAAATGCAGGACTAGAAATATTGCTTATCCTTCTGGAATGCGCTAATGTAGATACAGATACAAATATTAGAATGAGTAATTGTAGAACATACACAAATGGATCGAGCACATTCATTTCTTCCTACCAAAGAGCATTTTTTTCTCCGTTACTTTGAATCTATAAATACGTACAGGGTGGGGCAAACGGAGGTTTATGGTTGTATGTGAAACATAGAGTTTATTCTTGCATTATTACTTATTAATTGTTGTATTATTTTCCGTACAAGCAATTACAAAATTACTTTTTCCCCACTCTGTATATGTGTTTGAGTGTTTAACATATATTTTTTTTCCACTTATTTTTTTTAATATATTTTATCGATTTTTTACAGAGAGGAAGAGAAAGAAATAGAGAATTAGAAACATTGATGAGAGAGAGACATCAATCAGCTGCCTCTTGCACACCCCTTACTAGGGATGTGCCTGCAACCAAGGTACCTGCCCTTGACTAGAATTGAAACTGGGACCTTTCAGTCCGCAGACCGACACTCTAACCACTGAGCCAAACCGGTTTCGGCATGTTTAACATATATTATCTCATTTAATCCTTAACATGACCTTATAAAGTAATTCTATGTCTGCTTCACCAATAAGGAAATTATGCCTCTGAGAAATTGGGGGTTATATGAGACAATTAATTAAGTGGGGAAGTGAAAATTAAACTTAAAACTCTAGCTCTAAAGCCATTGCTCTTAACTAGTATTTCTTTCAAGTCAGCTAACCCAAACCTAACTCAATACATTAGCATAAAAGGAATATGAGGAATTCTAATTAAATATGCTTCATTAAAAGGATCATAATAAATGAATAGAATATATTCATCTTAACTAAAAGCAGTAGGAGGGAATTTGTATTCTACTAAACCTCCCACCCTAAATGTCTTCCTGCTCCCCTACGCCAACATCCAAAAATATTTTAGAGCAATATAAACTGGTGCATGACATTCGCCCTCTCACAGTCCTGGCACCTTGAGAATGGGCCTACACTGGCAATCAGACATCCCCTGAGGGGTCCTTAGCACTGCCACAGAGGCGGGACACTGCCACAGAGGCGGGACACGCCACAGAGGTGGGAGAGACTCCAGCCACTGCCACTTGCCAGCAGTGAGCCCAGCTTCTGGCTGGGTGGCGCTCCCCCTATGGGAGCCTATTGACCACCAGGGGGCAGCTCCTTCATTGAGCATCTGCCCCCTGGTGGTCAGTGCACATCATAGCGAGCGGTCGTTTGGTTGATTTGCATATTAGGGTTTTATCATGTAGTATTATAGCATATGAGATATTTTGATGCTTTACATTTCTAAAGCATTTTTTAAATATGTTTTATTATTAAAATGTCTATTGCATTGTCATCTGCTCAAGTTAAAATCATCCAAGAACACTCTGCATAATATTCCTTTAAGAAATGTGCCAAATAATGAGAGATTACAAGTTAGTACAAATGCCTATGCCTTTTGAACTGAGTTACAATTTTAGGAATTGACATGTACTAGTATACATGGCTATCCACTGCGACATTCCTATAACAACAGATTAGACACAAACAGATTTTCATAAAAAAAATATATTAGTTTTCTAAGTGATGGTGTATCTGTGGAATGGAATACTATGCAACTATGAGAAATAATAAGGAATCTCTACGCACCATCTTTTTTATTTTTCCAAATTTAAAATTCTCTATTGTTTAAAGTATTACATATGTCTCCTTTTCCCCAATTGTGCTCTCCCCAGCTACCCCCACATCCCAATACATGCACTGTCTTTATCCGCTTGGGCTGCTGTAACAAAATGCTATAGACTAGCTGGCTTAAACAGCAGACATTTATTTCTCACAGTTGTGGAGGCTGGGAAGTCCAAGCACAAAGTGCTATTAGATTTGGTTCCTGGTGAGGGCCCTTTTCCTAGCTTGCAGATGGTCACCTTATCACTATATTCTCACATGGTAGAAAGAGAGGGGGCTGCCAGCTGGTGTGGCTCAGTTGGTTGAGCAGCGTCCCATGCACTAGGAATCCCGGTCAGGGCATATGCCCGGGTTGCCAGAATGATCCCCAATAGGGGGTGTGCAAGCGACAGCCAATGGATGTCTCTCTCTCTCTCATCATTAATGTTTCTCTCTCTCCCCTGCTCTCCCTTCCTCTTCCTGAAATCAATAGAAAACAACTTTTTTTAAAAAAAAAATAGAAGAGGGGGGAAGAGGGAGGGAGGAAGGAGGGGTGGTGATGCTCTGGTCTCTTCCTCTTCTTATAAGGGCAATATCTCATTATGGGGGCTTCACCTTCATGACCTCATCTAAATCTAACCACCCCCCACAAGGCCCCACTTCCAAATATCGTCACCTTGAGAGTAAGGTTTCAACTCAAATGTGAATTGAATGGGTCCATAGCAGCACTGATAAGAAAAGCTTTCCAAGATCCACTAAGTGAAAAGAAAGCAATGTCAAGAACCATGTCATAGAAAGTTAAGTGTTTAAAAGAAGGAGCACAGTCAGAATATATATTGATATTTTCTGTTACTTGCATTTTAGAAACTCAGAGAGCTTATACCTTAAGAAACTAATTTAAGTATTTATGGAGCAGGAGTGGGAACCCAAAAAGTGAAGAATAAGAGTACTTAGTATCTTTTTTTAACTTCTGATAATATGCTTGTACTAAGCAAATATTTTAATTAAAAATGAAAGGGAAAACCAATATTAAAATTGGGCATTGCCTACAAGTTGCAGTTGAAGTCTATTTAATGTTTGCCATACTTTGCTAATCACAGGCCATATTGTTGGTAAACTTCAAAACTTGAAGTTTGGGATAAATGAACATGTGTCTTGTTTATAATGAACCTGCAAGGTCATGATTATTAATCATTGTTGTCTGCTATATAATTCAATATGGTGGTAAGCCGCACAGTTCAAAATGCAACAAGTTCTAAACACCTGGTTTCAAATCCTAGGCCTTGTTTCGACTCTAATCAATGCAAAGTTCAGATTTGGAAGTTAGCCAGTATGTTCCACTATAAATCCCAATAAATAAGAGAGCAGTTAGTATTCTTTGTAGTCTCGTGGCAATTGGTGTCTATCCACCATCTCTGTTGGCACATCATTCCAGATAATATTCTCTTCATTGTAACAAGTGCTGTCGTTTATCAGGTGTTCATCACATTAAAATGAAACTAAACTTGAAAAAAATTGAAAGCAAAACTTCATAAGATGTCTGTGCACTCTAGAAATAAAAAGAGGCTTGGCAGGCATAAATATGTGCTGGCAATACATCTCTTCTCATATATCAAGGACAAAATTGAAACCATATTTCCATGGGGTGCAAACATTGATTGCTATATGTTCTTATAAACAGAGAACTACAAACACTACTGCGCATTCTCTTGATCCTTCTCTACTTTTATGTGAAGTCCAAAAATGTATCAGTTAGAGGAGGCTTCTGAATTCAGTTCAGCAAACCAAGATTCATATGTCAAGAATAGAGACAGATACTCTAGGTGAGAGTGAAAACAAACAAAACCACAGTTGTGTTCAATTTGAAATATTTAAAACTAAGGGTTATAAAAATGAGTACTGGTGAGTACAAGTCTAAAAATTATCTCAATGCCTCATTTAAATTGTTTTGTCTTTTCATTTCTCTTCCTTCCTTCACTAGTGGTTAGGTTCCATGAACTCAAAGTACTTCTTAATCCCTCCCATTTAATTTCCTTCAGGAGATGTATCATTACCCACAAGGCAATTGCATTGTTTAGCTACTACCATCCTTTGGAGCCTTATTTCTCATTACCTTCCCTTCTTTCTCTAACAAGCTCCAGCCACATAGAATTTTCTTTAGTTCCTCAAATGCTCCCTGTGTCTCTCTGCCTAGGACATTAACACACATCACTCCCTTTGCCTGAGAAAATATTTCCCATCAGAGTTCACCTGGCTAACTTCTATGCATTCTTCAAATTTCAAGTATAATAAATTTACCAGTACACCAAGAAGATGACAGCCCACCCATTAAGAGTGTCTTGAGGCCTATCATTTTTTCCATCCCATCCTTTGCTTCTTTATAGCACTGATGATTAGAGCCAAATCACTAATTTTGAAATTGTTTACTTAGTGTTTGAGTGTAGGTTGCTTAAAGGCTGATATCTTGCTTATCTAGTTCTTCATTGGGTTCTAAGTACCAGTGAGTGATCGAAACACTAGAGTGCATGAATAATTTTTGGGGAGGGAAGGAAGATAGGTAGAGAAGGAGGGAAATAGAATAAAGAATGAAGGAGAAAGGAAGCAAAAGAAGAAGAAAGGAGAAAGACATATGGAAGGAAGGGAAAAGGAGAGGAAGAAAAAAAATGGAGGAAAAACTGGGTGCCTATTAACCATGGTTCTGCTATGTAAAACTACAGGGCAATGATCAAATGTTATGTATAAGGAGATGATTGTCAGGTGGGAAAGTTATACAGTGGTACCTCGAGATACGAGTGCCCTAACATACGAGATTTTTGAGATACGAGCAGTCAAGCGAGCGATTTTTGCTTTGAAATACGAGCAACATTTGAAATAGGAGTAATCTCTCGAGTGGATAGGCGGCTGCACACGACCCACCAGTTTACCACGACTGGAGCATCCCATAGTTTCCCATGCCTCAAGGTTATGGAACGAATTAAACTCGTATCTCGAGGTACCACTGTATTTCAAACCCATCACAAGCAAGTGTCAAAAGTAAGGGGAAGAAAATCGAAGTTGAACTCAAATAGCAGCAGGTAGGAGTGTAGAGTGTGATGGTTAATTTTATGTCAATTTACTGGCCACTGGTACACCCCAATTAAACATTAATCCAGGGCACGATTGTGAAAGATGTTTCCAGATGAGATTGGCATTTGAACTGGTAAACTCAGTGGTGTAGATGGCCTTCCCTGATGTGAGTGGGCACAAATTCCTCAGGGCTGGAATAGAACATAAGTCAGAGGAGGAAAGCTTTCACTCTCTCCTTGTTCTTTTTTCCTTCCTGCCTGCCTGCTTGGGTTGGAAAATCCTCCCTTTGGCTCTGTGGCTGGGATTTAAATGACTGGCTTCCCCTGGTTCTCAGGCCTTTGGACCAGCACCGAAGTATACCACTGGCTTTCCTGGGTCTTCAGCTCGTAAAGAAAAGGTGGTGAGCCATCTCAGGCTCCATAATCAATGAGTCAGCTACTCAGAATAAACCAACAAACACTGGTTCTATCTCTCTGGTCAACCCTGACTAATACGTACCTACAGTAGAATCCAGAGATGAGGAAAGCCAGGAAGGACCAGTGCCTGCAAAGAATGTTTGTACACACTATAAAAAGTATATAAGCCTGGTCCATAAAGAGAGCTGCATTAAATAATTTTAGGCTATTTGTTTTCATCTGGATTTTGATTCTGGTTAAACTGCATAGTTAGGTCAACATAGACTCCTGCCTGGCTGCCTGTCAAAATAGTAGATGTATGAAAATTTAACTTCATTAATGAAAACAAGTGTCCTTAAATGAAATGAAATCCTCCAGTCCCAGCGAAATGTTTAATGAGGTTTATTCCCTTTACTAAATAGATGTTATACAAATAATACCTGTGCCTAATTTTTGTGAAAAGTGCACTCTATTGAAATGTAATATTATATCTGGTTACTTTTAATGGGATTAATAAACATAATCAACATATATCTACCACATTCTTAAAACCATTTTCTCTTTTTTGTTAAATTCGTTGACCAATCACCCAATAGAATTTGGAAGACACAAATAGAACAATTCAAGTTAGAAGAGTCAAACATGAACATTCTGAGTTACTGGAAGTTAGTCACTAATATTACTAAAGAGTTTAGTGAGAATATACAAGATCTCAAACCAGATCACAAAACAAGCAAACAAAAAGTCCTCTTAAGGCATTGTGCTTTCCTGAATTTGTCTATTCTGGTTGTTATAGAATTCTCTGTTTAAATCAGACAGAATCTGCCATAGCTGGTTTGGCTTAGTGGGTAGAGCATCGGCCTGCAGACTGAAGGGTCTCAGGTTTGATTCCAGTCAAAGGCACATGCCTGGGTTGTGGGCTCAATCCCCAGTAGGAGGGCATGCAGGAGGCAGCCAATCAATGATTCTCTCTCATCATTGATGTTTCTCTCTCTCTTGCTCTCCCTTCCTCTCTGAAACCAATAAAAATGCGTTTTTAAATAAATAAGTAAATAAATAAATCAGACAGAGTCTATACAATCTTTCTGATATAACAAAACCTGAACATGTTCTGAAGTCACAACTTTATGAAAACAAAGGTTTCTCAAGAATAATTGCACTCTGCAGTTTCTGGTCTCCAAATGCAGCTGCCATCAATCCTTTGCATCGCTGTTTGTGCCTACCACTCACCTACAGAGAAGTGGTGCTTATTTCCCCTTTATTTGATTCTGGGTTGACCATGTACTGCTTTGACCAACAGAAAGCAGAGGAAGTAACATCCTGGTACTGAATATGAAGATAAGGGGGAAGTGGACATTGAGTATTAGAGAATATCATGCTTCATTATTCAAGACTTTATGGTATTAGTACTAAGAAGAGAATTTGACAAGCTAATTAATTTGACTTTTATCCTTAAGTACTCTTGCTGTTTAAATCATCCCTCCACTTCAAAAATGTGTCACCCTAATTGGTTTGGCTCCACAGATACAGTGTTGGCCTGCAGACCAAAGGGTACCAGGTTCGATTCCACGCAAGGCCATGTACCTTGGTTGCAGGCTCCTCTCCAACTCAGGGGCTCAAACAGGAGGCAACCAGTTGATGTGTTTCTCTCGCATTGATGTTTCTCTCTGTCTTTCCCTCTGTCTTTCTCTCTCTCTCAAAATCAGTGGAAATATTGGTTCAAAACATAAGTCAAGAAATATGGAGAAGCTTTTCCCTGTGACCTGAACAGTTTTGATCACAAGGGCTGATGTTTAAAATTTGGGACTTCCCATGCCAGTGCTGAATGTTGGATGCCAAGTAAGAAAACACACATGTGTATTTATTTGTAATTCATTTCAAAATAAAAGTAAATCCATTACATGTTAGCATAAATAACATCTTTATTAAAAATAACTATATTTTCTTCTAAACAAAAAGTTAATCAAAATAGAATTTTATATTTTTGTAAATCTTATTTAGGCCTGGGTTAATGGAGAACAGCTAAATTGCCATATTTGCTGTTGTATTCAACCTACTAACATATGTTGTTTGTGAAGTATGTAAAGATAATGCAGCCCAACACATATATGTAATGAGGGGGGAGCATTTTAATAACCTTTTCAGATAATTCTGGAAATTCTTCTTTGTTAGTACACCAAAACTCAACAAGTGACAGATTTTTAAAGGTTAGCTGCAATGTCAACAACCTTTTCATATTCTGTGATAATAAAATCCATTGGTTCTTCTTGTATTTTAAGTGAATTATTTAGCCATGTGTCATTTTGTAGCATCTTATTGATTATTTAGAGATTATAAGTTCACAGAGTTGTGCAGATCTTCTAATTGTTGAGATGTTGTAATTTTATAATCTTTAAGAAATTATGTTTGGTTTTTAAAATAATATGGTATATTTTAATTAAAAAGACCCACATCTAAATAACCATAATTTTGTCTGTAAGCTGTTCTTTCAAACAAAAATGATGTTCCATGAAAAAGTGGCCATTTCAGTTTACAACTGAAATAATTGCATGAGTGCTATTGCTCTTGACAAATATCAGTTTGTAATGAAACTGCTTTCTGCATACTTCCCATTTTATCATACAAAATATTAAAGGGTAAGTCCTAATAAAATATTTTTACTGCTTAGTAAAAGAATATTCTTAAGTAAAACTAGATTCTTTTTGTTTTTGCCAGTAAATAGTGGTGAAGAAATTACTGACTATTAATACAATTTAGGGGCATGGCTTTGATTTGTGCCAAAGGTTTACTCACCAATTCCTTTTCCACCGTCAGACCAAATAGCACCACTTTTTCCTCCCAGAAAAAAACATGTGATTCAAAAAAAGATATTTGATTCTTTGAATATTTCAGTACCATTTGTGTGTTGTCACGTATTAACATAAAAGATCTTCCATCATTGGTTTGTTCTGCTATTTAACAGCTGATACTGGAATAGAAGGAAAATGGTAAGCACAGACACATCTGTAGATGTTTTCCATTTTGAAGGAAAAGGTGCAATTCTACAGAGACAGTATTGACTTGATTTTCTTTTTGCAGATACATTTTTAATTTGATGAATTACTATAGCAGTGAAAAGTGGCAGTTCCATGATATCTCTTATCAATTTTTTTTCACCCAGCAGACATTCAGCAAATGTCAACTCCGCAGGCATATGAAATGTGTTTCCCCAGGCAATGCAACATTATAACTTGCCTTGCAAGAGGCTTCTGTCATAACTTTTTAGCTTCTAGTTTGAAAAATGGTAACAAGTATTTTTGTTTATTAAAATGTTTATAATGTCTACATTTAAAAAGTTAGTCTTTCTGAAAAACAGTGCATAATTAGTCTCAGAATGTCATTGTAAGGTAACTGGCACCACACTATTTAAAATGTTCTATGGGATAAGACACATCAAAGAAAATTATTAACATTTATAAAGCCTAGAAAAAACAGCTTTATTATATTTGTGTTTTTTATTTATAGTTTCACACCATTTTTAATTAGATTCCTCCCTTCCATGAATCAAACTTTATGATATGCTATGTCTTCTTTTTCCTTAGTTTCTTTAGACATGGATGAAGCAGCTGTGGGTGGAGAAAGCAGGCCTTCTAATCTTTTAAAAGTCAAAATTCATTCACTCAAGATGCTGTAAATGGGGAGCTAGAGTGAGGCACCATACATGGCCCAAGGTCACATAACTAAGAAGAGAAGAAAGGGCCTCAATTATTATTTAAGTAATTTATTTTTGTTCATATGTAGAACACACTAGAATGTGGAACTCAGGGGAAAGAGCCTTCTTCTATGGGTTTAAGGTGTTAACTTGAAGACACCCCTGGCAAGCCAGCATAGATTATCTAAAACTTCCTATATAACCCTTTCAGGCAACCTGCCTCTCCAAGAATGCTCAGAGTTGATTCAGAACTGAGGGTTCCTTAGCATATAAACTTGAACCAAATGCATTTTCTGTAGAAAACCAACCTACTCCTTTCTCAAATATACAGCGCTCTTATGGTGTTTGTTAAGCAATCAAGTCTTCAAGATGCCTATTAAAAACCAAGTCATTTTACTTACAAAACAAAGATTTTTAAAAAATCCCAGGACATGAATGCTTTCATTATAAACCAAACATCTTTCCATTATAACGAGTTTCTAATCTAAATCAAGATCTTATTTTTATTTTATATCTGACCTAAGGAGGTTCTAGTCTAGGGCTTTCCCCAGTTAAGGGTCAATGCCCAATCAAGATTTATATGGCAGAACCATTCAACTCCCAAGTTCACAGATTTTTGGCTTGTGAAACCCCAGTGAACCCTTCATAATTTCATCACCCACACCCATAGCCTCCCTGGACCTTACATCTACTCAGAACTGGTTCATTCCTTAATTTTAAACTTTCATTTTTATCTTTATTTTGACTAGAGCTTAATTAGTGCATGTAGGATCTATGTTTATCTTGCTTACCATTGTATTTTATACAATCTATATTATAAGGACTTATTTCCTGGTATTACATTCTATATTTTTATTTTCTCTAATTCCCCTTATAAGACCCACTAGGGTCTAAACTTTGTTTTATTCACTGCTGTGCGTCCCCAGCATCTAGAACAATACCCAACTTATCATATGTGCTCAGCAAATTCTAATTAAATGAATGAATGAATAAATGAGTGCCAGGGTCAGTACAGTACTAGGAACATAACCTGTGGTTAATAAATTTGTATTGCATAAGTGAGTAAAGAATAACATTGGCTAATACTTAATTGACTATTTAATCTATGCTCAGAACTTTCTAATTTTCTGTAAATGGATCAATCTCATTTCATTTTCAAAATACCCTGTAAAAAATGTTTGCTTAATGCCCTGTAAAGTATGTGGCATTATTATTACCATTTTATAGAGGAACAAATTTAATTCTTCAAATATACAGACAAGCCAAAATGAACTTACATACTGTGGAATTTCAATTAACGCACACAAAAAACAGTGGCGGTGGTTGCGGGAAGATTCCCAGCTCCTCACAATGTAGCAGCAGGCTGTGCCTACTGAAGACAGTGAGAGGACTATAACTGGCAAGATAATTTCACCCACAACAAAAAAAATTCTATATATCCATATTTTTTTACCCATTTTAATGTATCCAAGTTTCTTTGGGGAGCTAGTGGAAAGAATAAATGTAGTATAATCTTCTTCCATTCCCTTTTCCCAGCAAAAGTACTTTTAATGCTTCAGACCAGAACAATGTAAACTCATGAAACCTCTAAGCAGTGAACTATTTCTAAGATGATTGGGTCCCGTTCACTTAGTTCTTGAAAATCACATTTAACTCTTTTTTTTAAACATCTCGTACATATAGAGGACAGAATCTTTGCCATCTACTCTAGTGCAGTTTTGATCCATATTGAAGACTTTTTCTAGGACTTTCCATTTAGTAGGTTGGTCAGGAATAATTTATGTTAACAATAAAAGAGATGAAAAGTTCTTTTTGGCTTTTGTCTTCACTCCCACTTAAAAAGTAACCAGTGACATTCAATAGCTTAGAGGAAAATTAGCCTCACCACTGAATTAAACTTTTTATGATCTGTGAATTTTAATTAGGGAAGTTTTTCAATTGCTTCTATAATGAGCGAAGGTGTCAAGTAAAAGGAAACTGAATCATGGACATGGATGTCAAAGATCTAATAAAAAGTAAAACATGCTGTAGCTGGAGTGATTAGGACTTGAGTGGTGAACAGTACCAAAGTGGCAATGTATTTTTGAAACATTTATAGTTTAATTTACAACAGTCACACAGACTTCTGTTTGTGTAGGAAGACGATCGGGGACAATATAATGCCACTGCAGGGTGTAGTCCATTTTTATCAATCCAGGACTACCCGTCAACAAGGGAAGAAATTAATCGTAAGCCATACAAAAGTTAAAAGCAAATTTAACTTGAGCATTTTAGAGATAAAACACACACAAACATAAAACTTACTTTTCATAGAAAACATAAAGATCTACTGAACAGTGAAT